>JAJLRJ010000012.1:26352142-26449642 GCA_024195265.1 Dendrophyllia cribrosa
TCTTGTAGACATCTGGATGTGTACTCTCTAGAGCTTGCATGTGTTGAAGATAGAGATATGCCGACTTGGCATAAAGATTATGACCTGCAGAAGCGAAATAAGGCAGCATCTCGTACACAGCCTGTAGGTGGAGTTTCCAGTCGCCTGTCCGCTCCCCCTTGATAAACTTTCTCAGGATGTCTAACATCTTCATATACTCCAGCCACAAAACATCTGTTCTGTGGTCCTGTAAAGATACTTTCTTCTCTTCGATTTTCTTAGCTACCGAGCTAAGTGCTGTTGAAGATCTCACTTGTGCCATTTGTTGGTTGTCTATGACTTGGCCATACAGAACTTTAACCAGTTCAAGATCAGTGTCTGAATCCGATCCTGAAGCACGTTCCTCATTCAAGTCTAGCTCCACGTCAACAGTGTCTTGCACGTCGTTTTCATTTGCTGGATTCTGGCTCACGGTATTCACAGGTAGAGATAGATCAAAGGTGTTGCATACAAGCAATGCATTGAGTGCAGCGTCAACAAGAAAGTGGCCTCTGACTGCTCTAGCTATAGCCTTTCCACTCAGCATATGAGTGATAGCATTTTTCGCATACACGAGTTCTAGAAGATCTTCTATTCCGGATCCTGACATCAAATAGCCTATACACCCGAGGAAGCTCATTTCCATGTGTAGTCCTCCTAATCTTAGTACTATAGACTTCAGTTTACTTCCTCGGGGCTCGTCCTGGATAAGTGCGAGGGCCTTCCACCACAACGGCTGATCGAATGTTACAATCGGTGTTACGCCATATCGACTTGCTTGCTCAGCGATGAAGGTAAGCGTGGAGTTGATACATGTCAAGTCACCGGGATCCATATCGATCATGGGGAGGAAAACTATCGATGACTTTCCGGGATGAGCCCCCAGGCATACGTTCTGCATCGTCCCTGACCAGCCTGGCCGGGGGGATCGCAACAGTGGTAAAGTTAGTTTCCAAAGAAGGTCCAAGTTTGCAGTCCGATCTTTCACTTTTAAGTTCTCTAGATCTCTATAAACTAACTTCTGGGGGTCTTCGCGAGGTCCGTTGTAGTGTAGTATAGGTATACGACCAGTCTGAGCTATTTGAGTAGATCTAACCTCTCTTCTTGGGATGGCTTTGGTTGATTTCGTGCCTGGGGTAACGGTAGCGATTATTCCCATTCCGTGAAAAGTGCCGGTTCCATCCAGAGTTCGAGAGTTGTGGTCAACATTGTCTGCAGAAAACTGCATAAATCGGCCTGGTATCCATCCCGGAATCTCCGTCCCTTGAGCAACTGCTGCACTTCGTTGGTATTTCTGCACTGTACTATAAGAACTACAAAATCCATGAGCGTTTAGCGAATCGATTAAAAACTTCGAAGAGAAATGATGGTGCATTTGCACACCAAGACCGAGCTGCAGTGGTGCAATGATCGCTCTTGGCCGTGAGGCCTGTACTATTGCTTGACCAATCGAAGCAAGTTTCAAATTCACATCTTTTCCAGCAAACACGATCCTTAAAAATGTCTGCAACAGACCTGGCACAAACTCTAAGGCGGTTTCCACAGAAGACATGTCAGCACTTTCTGGGTAGTGTTCGTCAGTGGATTCCTTACTCCGGATTTCACTTTTGATCAAAATGGCAGCTGTCTCGATAATTCTCGATTCTTCTACCCGGACATCCTCGGTTTTCGGCTCAAGATGGAATTCGTGTAGTATTGATGCTACCGTTTTCCTCAGCGTAACTACGTTAGCCTTCTTCTTAATTGTACTTATCACAATCTCATCACCAAAGCGTTCCTCAAGCTTTTTCTTTAAATAGGCAACACTATAAGGCTCCTCGTTAGTACCTTCAAGGTATTCTTCCATTTTACTACTGATATCTTTAAGTGTCAGCTGTTCTTCTTCGTTATCTCTCAAGTATTGAACGATGTTTTCGAAAGCAGAGCTCCTTACTGTGTCAACAGGCCGTCCTTGAACTTTTGTTCGTTTTGCACCATCGTCCGTATCGCTGCTGTATTGTGCAGGAATATCCTTTCCGGTCCGAAAATTGCTGCTACATGTCTGATGATAAACAGCGTCTGATGCATGCAGATCTCTCAGGTATTCTAGTCGACCAAGTACAACCTGGGACCAGGAATCAGTCCTTTCTTTACATATCATCAATACAGTATCTTGAAACTCCATTGTTCGCACAGGAATAACGTCATATCCCTTCTTTTTTCCAGTGTATTTAGCAGGTAGTCCACAAAAAATACACTGCTCTTGAACATTAAAAGGGAGGGAAGTTGAGCGACGTCTAACTGCAGGAGAAGAATCTTTAGCCTTAGGCATTCCATCTTGTTTATAGCTGTGGGGTCTGATGAGATCTAGGTGGCATTTCGTATGGACTTTACGACCAGGTTGAGCACCAATAGAACTGTCTACCTCGTTGATTTTATCACAGCCCTTTTGGGTAAGTACTGCAAACTCAGAACTTCCATCTTCTAAATCACCTCCTCCACAGATACAACAGTTTTCCATTTCAATTGCATAGTAGTTACAACTATAAACGTTTGCAAATAAAAAAAATAAAGTCAGGACGATAATCGAAAACGAGCTGAAACAAACTCAAAAAGCTTTAAAAACAAAGTTTAAATAGTCTTTAACTTACCTACTAAGACAAAATTGTCTTTGAAGAAGTAAAACGAGGATAACAACCAACTTTTTCATGCAAAATGAAGCGAAGAACTTACAGCAAACGTAGAGCTTGCGAAGCGATACAATTTCTATCAGGCGTTCCTCGCTTGGCCGAGAGGTCCTGGAAAATTCGCTTTTTTATGTTTCCAGGCATAAATCAATAGGATTTTAAAGAAACTTTGATTATTTCAACTCAAAATGATCACAAAACACTATTCTCTAACTTTTTCAAATGAAAAAGACACTACAAGCCTACAAAAACGATAAAAACATGATTTTGCTGTTTTGGGATACCTGTGGTACACAAAACACCCTTTAGACTCTAAAACAACAAACATTTAAAACAAACATCACGTTTTCTTGTTTTCTTGTGCTAACATTACTGAAACGAAACCAACTAGGTATGCCAAAAACCTAAAATAGCTAATATCTAGTTGATTATCGCTTTTGTACGGCGTGGGTACCCTGTGGTACAACCAATACATTTTCAAACCCAATTTTTATCATGTTCCACCAAGCGAATTTTGTGGAATTTTCAGTATGTTGTTTATATAGCTACTCTTAACACTAGAACAGTGAAAAACATTTTGTTGCAATTAGTTTGATCTTCCCCTATAAAATCTCATAGATTGACTGGACTATATCTCCTTTTGTTCTATAAGCATTTTTTGTTTAACAAACTTGGCACTTGGTTTTAATTTGGGGCATGTTTTCATTCAAAAACGTAAAAATCCTCTTGATATAGTTAATCTATAAATCCAAACCTTAATAGCCAGTTGGTCCCGACTCTGGTACGATTTTCCCAAGTTAATGATTGTGGCAACATCGGAGTGCTGCGAAGCCAAGGTACGTATTTCCGAGTGGATCTATATTAACAAAGAGAGATACACTAAAATTAGGTAAGTTAACAAACAACAACAACAAAGGCGCTTTTTGTGATTCATCAGTTAAGGGTGTTTTCCTTTAACTTGGTATTTTATATTTTAGTTACTCGGTCTTTCTCAGATAAACATCAATGTAGGCACGCAATACATGCAGAATTCCAAATGAAACTAAATAGAGCATTGTTATTAAAAATGTGGTTGTTGTTCATCGTGGTGTGTATGAGAAGCGAACTCTTGTTCGTTTGTCTCACGATGGAGTCCTTTTGAGATGTTAATCGCGACGTTTCGACTGCTATTACTGCTAGTTTTCGTCAGGCGATGAAGACTAGACTAGCAGACGATGAAGACGTGACCAATCGACCTCATCGCCTGATGAAGACCAGCAGTAACAGCTGTCGAAACGTTGCGATCAACATCTCAAATTGACTCCATTGTGAGACAACCGAACAGGCGTTCACCTATAGCATTTTTATACCTCGCCAAGCCTGTGATATCTGGTATCAAATCCTCCAGCTCTCGGCGATGCCTTTTCAGCGTCAAGAACCACTTTCATGTCTGCTACTTCCACTTTATAACCTATACCAGCACCGTTTAAAAGATCTTCAAGTTTCTGGAAAGAAGCCGGGTCAACGTGGATGTCAACAGGATCAAGTGCAGGCACCGGGT
Organism: Dendrophyllia cribrosa; assembly: GCA_024195265.1. Taxonomy (NCBI): domain Eukaryota; kingdom Metazoa; phylum Cnidaria; class Anthozoa; order Scleractinia; family Dendrophylliidae; genus Dendrophyllia; species Dendrophyllia cribrosa. The sequence goes on from JAJLRJ010000012.1 coordinate 26,356,367, forward strand.
AGCTCCAGAAATCAATCTGAAATGCAATCAAAGGCTCCCATGAAACAACTTGTGAAGACAAAACGTGCGGGCCCTCTCCTCTCCTAGATGTTTTATTCCCCCTTCCTGCCCCCCCGCCCCCCACCCCCCCCCCCCCCCCTTCCCTCTCACCTGTTACTCCATGCCTCCAGCTGCAACCCTCCCCTCCCTCCAATGCCGTCCCCACGGGTATTATCCGACTGATCGAATGAATTTTGTTACCAACTGCTATAACTCGTTCAACGCTTCGCGAAGTCACGAGTTAACGGGACACTTTTAAGGAACAAAAACAATGAACTGCAATGCTGATCTGACCACGAAAAAAAAAAATAAAAAAGTAAAATTTGCGAGACACCATCACGATAGAAACCGATAAAGTAGGATCGTAACCGTGGACAATTGTTTCGTTGTTATTGCAACTCATCAGCACGGTGTAACGATCTAAATGGACTGGGACCGAGATTAAGTACAAAACTTAACAGTTGATCTATAAAAAGAAACAGCTAATTAATAACGGGACACTGTCACGAGGGCGCATGCGCCAGTTTATCGAATCGAAACTTGATAGGTTTAGCCTAAATTTTTCAAGTTGAAGTTTCAATTTCAAAATGGCGTCGACTAGTGGCGGCGGTCAAGGTGGAAAAAGAAGAAACTTGACGACATTTTTGAAATTGACACTTCAACTTGAAAAATTTAAGCTAAACGTTTCAAGTTTCGATTTGAGAAACTGGCGCATGCGCCCTCGTAACAGTGTCCCTTTAAAAAACAAGTTAATCACTTATCATCAAAGGTCAGGTGAGGTAAAGTCACCTACGAGCCACAGATAACCAACCACACGAGACACAGGTGACCCACTCGGCCGGAGCTAAACTCGGTTTCTGTAGCATGAAGCAAGTAGGAGTATTGCTACTCCCCCCTGGATGGGATGCTAGTCCATCACAGGGTGACCTGGTTTATATACTATGAAGTGACTAGGAGTATTACTACTCCCCTCTGGATGGGATGCTAGTCCATCACAGGGTGACCTGGTTTATATACTATGAAGTGACTAGGAGTATCACTACTCCCGCCTGGATGGGATGCTAGTCCATCACAGGGTGACCTGGTTTATATACTATGAAGTGACTAGGAGTATTGCTACTCCCCCCTGGATGGGATGCTAGTTCATAGCAGCATTATGTCGCCGCTACCCATTTTATTCACCTGGGTGGAGAGAGATAATGTGCAGCAAAGTTTCTTGTCTGAGGTCACAACACGACGGCAGAGACCAGGTTCGAACCACCGAGCTTTGGATCTGATGTTCAACGTACTAACCACTACACCACCACACAGGCTAACCACTACACCGCCACACAGGCTAACCACTACACCGCCACACAGGCTAAACACTACACCGCCACACAGGCTAACCACTACACCGCCACACAGGCTAACCACTACACCACCACTTATCATTTAAACAGTTAACTATTCAAGATCCACAACTTTAGTTTTTGGATTGATGAACACAAAATCGGGATATATTGATTAATGTAGTCACTGGAGAAAGGTACCGATTGTGTCCAAAAGGTTTTTACATGTAAAAAAAAGATGATCGGAAAAACAACATTTTCTTTAAGGTTCACAACATCTAATCACATCTGCTTGGGATGATGTTTACGCTATAAGAGATCGAACGACACATGTGATGACAGAAGCCCATATGGACTTCTGGCTTTAAGCAAAAAAGGGAAAAATATAGAAAGGGATAGGTTCCGGGGTGTTCCGGGGTGTTTCGGGGATGTTCCGGGGTGTTGCGGGTAGGTTCCGCGCTGTTCCGGGACTGTTCAGGGGGTGTTCCTAGGTGTTGCGGGGTCATTTGTGGGATCTTCTGGGATGTTCCGGGATGTTCCACGGGTGTTCCGGGATATTCCGGGGTGTTCCGTTGGTATTCCGGGGTTTTCTGGGTCGGTTCCTGGTTTAACAGGCACCCTATTATCTTGTATATACTTACGCCATCCTCTCCTGCTTTGAGGAGGTTATCCAAGAAATCCACATCTGCCTGATTCTTGGGGTAAGCACGGTACAGTTTATGCCTGTTACATGAAGATACAATATACAATACGATAACCTTTGTTTAATCAATAGCTTCGAGAAAGTAAAAGGCAAAATTACAATAAAATTGAACAAGTCCAATTATAATATCTACAATAAATGACAATAATAATTAGAATAAAACAAGCATCCAATTACACTGGTCGTAATCACAGATAAAAAGAGTGCGCTCGATCCAGGGGGGGTCTGAGCACGAGAACGAAGCGAGGTCTGGAGTGGATACCAGTTTCCTGTTGAGAGGTGCCCCTGAAAAATGTGCGGGGCGGCTAATTTGGCGTTGACCAAAATCTCAAAAAACTGCCCTCACGAGAATAGAAAGCGTTCTCCTATCGTCGAACGCAATGATGCATGCCATATGGTGGTATTGACACGAGGAGTAGCGAAAGAACTTGTACTATACTAGTATGCATGTAAATTAAGAAAGCAACAACAACAACAACAAAAAGTCTTTTAAAGCAGTTCAAGATAAAAAGAAGCCGTTCAACATAAAAAGTCAAGGCATAATACTAAATACGTTCTGATGAAACTGCCAAAATCAATGCTTGACAAGTAATTTAATTAAATAACAAGGATGAGAATTTTCATCGCCCTAGTATTTTTTCCATTTGATGGGCACCTACCCCCCATACCCCCCTACCCCCTACCCCCCTACCCCCCTACCCCCCTACCCCCCTACCCCCTCCCCCCCCCCCCCCCCCCCCCACGCTAAAAGGTACCACAAACTTGCTTGACGGGTGTGGATTTTTACCCAGCGATAATTCTAACAGTGGTTAGTTTAGATTTAATTTTATTACCCTAAGCGGTACCAATCTGCAAGTTTTGACCCCTAAAAGGCGAGGAAAGAACTCAGGTATTTTGCGGTCGCAGAGATTAAATCTCGAGTTGAACACCAAAAGATAAATTCCGTATCTCCAAGCAGCCATGCTGTATTATTTTTTTATCATATGAACGACACTAATTACTAATTGTCAGCAATTTTTCGAAGATTTCCCGAAGATGTTCCGAAAAATTCCAAAGATTTTACAAAATTCTCCGTATACTGTCAAACGTTGTACAATCGTTGCCGATCATTTTCCCGAAATTTTCCGAAAATGTATTGATTATAGCCCGGCACCTTTTCGCTCATTTGACATTTAACAAGAACAAACGTGGAAGCTAACGTGAAGACATTGATGTCTTCACTCTTCATAGTGGAGATAATACTGATATCTTCGACATGTGTCGAGATATGATTTTTTGCCGCTGTGAGAGAAATTCTTGTATTTGACTGAAGTGTAGACAGTCAACTGCAACTCTCTCTTAACGGACACCTCTATAAGACGGACATCTGGTGTTGGTCCCTGCCGTTTTTCAGTCATTTTACTGTTTGTAAATGAAAGGACCACTCGACAAATTGGAAGTACTGGATCCTTGTGAAGGATCTGATCAGCAGAAATAATTATAAACAAATCAAATGAAAAGCTGATCGTACAGCCCGTAATTAATATATTTTTAACCGATTAATTTCGAACGGCACGGCCGTTCTTCTTCAGGGTATAACCGAAGAAGAACGGCCGTGCCGTTCGAAATTAATCGGTTAAAAATATATTCCTTACTGTAAGATCAGCCTTTCATTTTACTGTAACTAAACTCTCTATAAGACGAACACCTCTCTTAGACGGACAACGGACAATTTCAAACTGTCAACGGACACTTGAGAAGTACCTTCTTAGTGAAAAATACTTCAAAACGGAAAAGTAGGTGCTGAATATGAACAAACGAGTCCACTTTTCTTATGTATTCATTGTACATAGGTCAGTTTAGCTTGATTATCTCAGAATGGTCCAGAATTACTGGTGTGACGTTACCTCGACTCTCTATAGGCCGGACACCTCTCTAATTAAGACGGACAGTTGGGGCCGGTCCCGACGATGTCCGTCTTAGAAAGAGTTGACTGTATAACAAACTTGTTTACTTTTTGTGGGTTGGATGGCGAGCATTCTTCGATGAATGTTGAATTGTGGAAAATTATTCAAGCTTAAATCACGGAATTTTTTTTTCCAGGAAGATTTGACTAAAGTCATACATTAAATTATGTTTTACAGAAATATTTAATTTTGCGATGCAGAGAGTGGGTTTTAAGGCTTTCCAACGTTTTATTGATTTAGCTTTGCAGATGGTTACGATACTTGAAAAAAAAGTGCAGTGTCCTTTTATCTTTTGAACTCAGATCAGCTATTTTAAAAGGTATATTCAGAGAACATGAAGACTCAAAATGCCAAAAACAGCTACAAGATTTGTAAGCGGTGTTCTTGCGTTCAATTGCCTTCAACCAAATTTCATCAATCGATCTGTTAATATTACGGTCTTTTAGACCAAAAAGAGCTTACGCAGTGAACAGGCGATACAGTCTAATTTTCTTCGATCTCCTTCTCTGTTTAGAGAAATCTGCGTGGTTTGATTTCAAAAGGTCTTTTATTAAACGCGTCTCAAAACGTTATTGTCAGCGACGGATTGCTTAAGTATGACTCGGTGATTCTTAGAACATTAGCATTTTTAATGAATCAAAACACGTTTGCAGCTTCTTGTATTTCAATAAAAAAGGGTATAGATCTGAATTTTACTAAGGCGTTGCACTGAGATTCATGTTAAAAGCATTTCAATGCCGTGAGCAAAGAATTTATGAAATTTAAAGAGATTATAAAGAATACGTTATTATACGCATTGAAAGTAAAAAAAGTTAAGTTGGGATAGAAGACGTTTAAAGGCTAAATTACGACTATTTTCAAGGTATGCACAATCATTAATTTGATAAGAAATAACTTAAATCCCATTTTCAATCTGAAGATCTGGCTGAAAAAAAAATTATGCACTTACTTGAGAAAACGAAGAGATTTTAAAAACGGTACTGCTGAATGACGTTCACACTTAACGATTTTATCTAAAGGTTAAAAAATTTTATCATCTGAATAACACTTACCCTTGAAAAGACTCTTCAGCGAAAACCGCAGCCAAGAGGAGAACGAGAGAAAATCCTCGCACACCCCTCATGTTTACAAGCTGGAAGTATTCTGTAAAAATGATTCGAGCCAGGCTTTGTTCCTTTGCTGATCCTGTATGCAAACAAACACGCTAGCGAAAAATTATGGGAGGGGTGGATGGGGAGAAAATGTTCTCTTCTTTCTACTCTCGTCACGAAAGCCGTCATAATTTGAAAATTAAAATGGTGAATAGTTTAAGATAAAATACCCCAAAATGTTGATACAGTTTTCGATTAAGTGCCGTTCTTTCTTCTAGGTTAAAGAATAAGAAAACGAGAAAATAGTTGCTAACTACGCGCGATCGAGGAGATTATTTAAACAGCTTTATTTTCTATGCCAAGTATCGCATCAACTGAATACGCCAGAACGGTGAGTTCTTTTATGCGCTAAGTACTGTAGAAATGCATGATTCAACACAAGAGTTTAAAGCCATTTACCGACAATAAACCGTTCAGGGCTGTTTAAATAAAAGTCGAGAATTCCTTGGAAAATTGCATAATAAAAGGTCATCGAAAAATCACTCCGTTCAAAAAGCATTTTAAAAACTTATGCAAGACCAATATTCAGAGCAAATAGTGTGCAGGAAACACAATGGATGCTAAAAATGACTTTGAACAGATGCGCATAAAAGCTTACAAAAATATTGAGCAGTTTCGGTAACTGTTAGTATGTTTTCAAATTCCACTTTCCTGGAGAAAGAATTAATTTAGAGGATTTCCAGTATTTTAATTGCATGCATTTTATTTTGATTAAATAACAAGTTTGTAACACTGCTGAATCATACAACCAAGACTGCAGAACACTTCAATAAAACCGATAAATGTAAATCAAATTGAATGCATTTTATTTAGATTCGTTGACTAACTCAAGCTCCAAACATTAGTCTCATTACTGCGTGACACGTTGCGATATCTTTTTTTGTTAATACCAGAGCGTAACAATGACAAAACGAAACGAAAATATCTTTGGTTGGGCGCTTGAAGGGACGCTGTCACCAGGGCGCATGCCCAGCTTCTCGACTCGAAAGTTGAAAAGTTCAGCCTGAATTTTTCAACTTAAAGTGTCAATTTCAAAATGACTTCGACTAGTGGCGGCGGTCACGGTGGAAAACAAATAAACACGGGACAGAAAAGGATATTTGCAAATTGCAACACGGTATCCCCGTAATAGTAACGAATAGCATTACTTGCAAAGAGCAGCTTGACATTATGGATATGATTAATTCAGGCCGCCACCAGGATGATATCTTCCCGTGGTGCTTTGTTGCACCATAACAGAAAAAAGATGGCGACCGCAAAAAGGGAGTAAAGGGCGGAAAAGTGCTAAAGAAGATTAGGGTTAGGGTTAGGGTTAGGGTAACCCTTGATACAGAAGCTCACGAGCTGGAAAAATTGTCACCGCGCCGTTGCTTTCATATAATTTTGAGTCTTCGTTCCACTTCGTTAAGTAGCCTGAATTAATGATATCCATTATTTCAAGCTGCTCTTTGCAAGTAATGCTATTCATTATTCTTGAGGGGATATCGTGCTGATATTTGAAGTGCGCCTGGTCCGCGCATGCGAATCCGTGACAGTGTGACTTTGCTGATTTGTCCGGCAAACCTGGCGGGCGGGCCAGACCGGTCAGATCGCAAACAGAATGCATCTTTTCGGAGTCCTGTTCTTACAAATCCATCAAAATGGTGCATGCTTTTAACGAATTTGACAGTTTGGACCGTTTCAATTGAGCGGCCCGGCCAGTTCTATATGGTAAGAACGCGCACGAGAGTTTGAGTCTAACCAAAGTCAACGGCTTGCCAGACCTCTTATCGATCGTGTCAAAATGGACACAGGACAAGCTCAAATTCAAACATCAAGAGTAAAACAATACCATTTTGTCGTTAGTATAAACGGTGTGTGAATTTACCGAGATCAAGCTTACAAGCTCGTGGGTGATCGGAAAATCTTCGGCCTAACGAGCAAATAAGGGTCGCGTGAAGTCTCAAATTCTCGTTCATGTTCTTGTTAAATTAAGGGACTTTGTCCCGCCCACCAAATATACAACTTTATTGAATAAAAGATTCTATAGAGCAAACGAGAAGCAGTAGTTTCGAGATGAAATGCAGGATTGCAACGATGGAAGTGGTATACAGTTCATCAAATTTGATTTTATTCGTGATATAGACGGTGATCAAGAAATCAAAATTGCCATTCTTGTGAAATTTTATTTTTTAGATGTTAATTTTATTTTGTCTCTTCAGTTAATTTTTCTTCGCTTTCATCATTTTTGGCGATTTTTTCTTCCTATTTCAAAATATAATATAGACTACTGGGCATAATCATGAAAAGACGATATAACACAGGAAAGTGTCCCTATAATGATATTCTGGACGATTTTCACGATTTATGGGACGCAAGTACAATAATCCTGATTTGTTGTATGTAGGTGTGTTGTTCAGGCAGTAAGCGCGTCAATGAAACATGCCTGGTGAGGGGGTGGTGTTTCACCGGTTTCTCTAGACACACACAATAGCCACATGTGCGGCTGTTCTCTATGCTTACGTACGTATTGATCAAGATGGTGGCTGAGAGAACTTAAGGAGCTACATATACGAAAATGTACAGGGGACTGTGAACATGTTACTCACTTGCTCGCTATGCATTCCAAATGAAGACACAATTTTAGGTGGTGTTTATTTATATGGCGTATAACATTTGTTCATACAAAATAACCACTTCTTTATTGTTCAGGGCCCCTTTTTAAAATACTGGCAAATCAATTCTTGGTTTGCACTTACGTCATATCAAAATTCAGAAGCATTAAAAAACAGACTTCGATTCCAAAAATGTTTATGGAATTGTAGAGAGTTTAAAACTACACATCTGGGCCAAATTTTAATATCCTCCTACATAGACGTCCCTTTGGGCTTGATAGTCGTGTCGGGGCAGGACGAATAAAAAAGCAGCAAAAATCGGCGCAACGATTTTTGAGGCCCGTTCTTGAAAACGTTTGTCGTGCCGATTCTAGCCCATTTTTTTACCTCGTCCCGTCCCGTAAAACGGCCCCTATGTCGTCTCCAAGGATGACGCGTTTTCCCGAGCTTGGCGCAGGTGACTTGTATTTGGTTCGAGTTCTGATTGGTTTATCTGTTGTCTGTTGTGATTGGCCAGAATGATTAGTTTGGTTTTGGTTTTACGACACTTAACTGACAAACCGCTCTAAACTATTATCCAACTGGCCCCGGTTGTTCAAAAGATGGATAGCGCTATCCACTGGATAAATCACTATCCAGTGGATAAGCCTTAACAAAATCCATTGTGTTATCCACTGGATGGTGTTTTTCCGGTGGATAGTGCTATCGACCTTTTGAACAAACGGGCCCAGTAAAATAAACTTGATAGCGATTTACCCAGTGGATAGCATCGAACAACCGCGGCCTGAATTCGAATAACAAAAATACATTTATAAAATAAGTGTCTCATATTTCGTGCATAGAGTAGAGCAGGATTATTGACACATAATTATATCATAAAAGAGAAAGAGAAGTAAAAGTTTTGTTTTACAACTAAACCTGCGCTAACTGGAAACAGATTTATCCAGTGAATGACACTGTTCACATTTAACCCTTTATCCCCCAAGAGTGCCAAAGATCAAAATTCAAGAAAAATCCCAAATTTCGTTTTGTAAAATATTGAAAAAACAAATGGTACCACGCAAACTAATTGTCTAATCAGTTTAATTTGAATGGTCACACCGTGGGATTTCATCGACAAACTCACTGAAAAGTTAGAACCACATTACATGTATCCATAACTGACTCTGAGAGTGAAAGAGTTAACCCTATTCGGCCTGGGGGTGCCCTCGCTAACTTTAAACATTCATAACTTCTTTAATATGTATTCAAACGCCATCAAACTTTGTGACTTTTCCTAAAATTTATCTGGCAACAATTTCATATGACAATTTTTTGATCACGTGACTTGATGTTTCCATGGCAACAAGATTTTGACAGCCATGTTTTTTTAAATTTGCATATTTATACCTTTGGATGAAGAAAAACAATGTTTATTGATTTAACTTTTGTATTTTTACGTCATTTAGCGTTTATTTATTGGTTTTGATTAATTTTGCGTCAATTTGGCGGTTTTTAAGAGGTTTTAAAACATTTCAGAAATCCAAGATGGCGGATCCAAGATGGCGACCGTATAACTAATTACCTAATAACTACGTCATATGACGTCATCATTCCATTGTGCGGACCGCAAAGGAGACAGTTTTGGACGTACTATGTACCCTCTAGGTTTCATTGTCATAGCCTTAATGTTCTTGAAGTTACGAAGGGGGAGGGGGGGGCACAATGAGCCCCCCCCCCCCCCCCCCCCCAGGCTCAGGAACTCAAGAAAAGCCCAGGCTGAATAGGGTTAAACAACAGTTTCGTTTGAATTACAATTCTCATGAGCTATCACCGACTCCTGGGCGCTGTAAACAGTTCAACCGCAATATAACTCCCAAGAGTAACTAAACTAACTAATCCTCTTCATCCCAGCTGGGACTATCTTGACGACGGGAGCGGGGAGCTATACCGCCGAGGGCTGAAGCTACCGGCAGGTTTAACCAAGCCACGCAGGTGACAGGGGAGAGGTCAGACGAATAGCAACACCTGGTCCTCCATGTTGCGAGTTGGGCGTGGGGCTAACAACCCCATCCCGGAAAACAACATCCGGTTACAGAAATCACCAAGAGCGCCAAATATCAAATTTCAAGAAAAATCCCACATTTCATTTTATAAAATATTGAAAAACAAATGGTACCATACAAGAGTACTGCCGAAGAAGTTTAATTTGAATGGCCACACCAAAGGATTTCGTCCACAGGCTCAAAAGTTAGAACAAATGGTGCCATGCAAAAGTACCGCTGAAGAGGTTTCATTTGAATGGTCACACCATAGGATTTCATCAACAGACTCAAAAGTTAGAACAAATGGTACCATGCAAAAGTACAGCTGAAGAGGTTTCATTTTAATGGTCACATTACATGTCTCCATTATTGACTCTGGGAGAGAAAGGGTTAACTCTTCTAAAATTTTGAAACGAGTGGAATGGCTACTGAAACCGTTAGCATCCCAAAATAAAAATCAACTATATAAATTTCACTGATAAAAAAAACAGTTGCGCCGGAAGCCTAAACTCGTCCCCAGGGCCTTCTGTGTTTTCAAAATGGCGGTCGGACGGAGAAGACCCTGGACAAGGATGCCAAAATACTCCAATAATCGTGGAGTATTTTGTCACGTGACAAAAAATTAAATGGTGTTTTCAGAGGTTATTACCAGCGATTGGCAGCCGTGTTTGTTTTCTGACAATGTTTTACAAGTCAAAATACTCCGGGATTTCTGGAGTATTTTTGGCAGCCCTGTGCGTACAGGTTAGCATTTGATACCATCCACTTAAACCACCTAAGACACATATTGAGACTTATATAATGTAAAGCTAACCAGTTAATCCGTTATATAAGTCTCAATAAGGTGTCCGAGGTGGTTTTGGTAGATGAAATCTAATGCTAACCGTGGGTACAAGGTCTTCTTCCCCCACCATATTGAAAGTAGAGAAGACCTTGGTGACGAGGGCAATAATGCCTGCATTCTGCAAGCCTTGTTTCTCATCTGATGAAGGTAGAGAGAGTCTTTAATCCAACAAACGCTTCCTTGCCAACTGGTTCAATGTAGGATGGAGCAAGAATGAAACCTTCCTGAGCGTAGAAATGAGGCTGCAACTCCACTCCGTAAGAATGCACCACCCCTAAAACTCCATGAACCCAGTCTGTTGAGTCACCGGAAGTCGGATCTGTCAATCAATCAGTCAGTCAATCAATCAATCAGTCAATCAATCAATCATCGTCAACATCCTTATCATCATCATTATCGATACAACATTATTACAATTTTCATTCTGTTATTAGCAACATTGTAATTCTCGCCCATTCTGTCATTTTCATGCTGTAATTAGTAATTAATATTCTAGTAGATTATTGTAACATTTACATCACACCGACTAACGGTTTTATTCCACATCACACTGATGATGGATGAAATCTCATTCGAAACATGTCTTTGGAATTGAAGACTGTGTTCGCTTTCCTCAACATTATCTCATGTCTGCTGGTTTATACGGAAATTATCACAATTACTTATTTCACCCTTTTATTTCTAAAATCGAATCCGTCCTGTCTCGAAGTATAATAATAATAACTTTATTTATGTGTCAAAAAGTCATCCAGCAGAGGGAAAAAACCCTCCACTAATAGGAGACACCTAACTACACTAAAGTATGGTTCCAACATTTGAGCCTGTGTGTGCCTGCACATAATATCTTAACCTTTGTGATCGTAAGTATTTTTCACCTGCTGTTGGAACAAATCCTTTGTAATATGAAATGAGCCTTAGATTGTGGAGGTGGGGTGTGTCTCTGATACATTCACTAATTATTTTAGGGACGGACCATTATTATTTTGACGGGTGGGGGGAGGGGTTGGAAAATTTAAGAATAAATTGTTTGCAGAGGCTATAAACACTGAAATAAATTGTATGCAAGCAAAAAATAAAAATAAAAAATTGTTTGCTGGAAGTATGGTAGTTGGACGGAGACACAAAATAAATTGTTTGCAGCAGGTGCCGCATAAAAAAAATGTTTGCATGCGAAAATTCCCCCCTCCCCCCCCCCCCCCCGTCAAAAAATAATGGTCCGCCCTTAACACGAAACGCTATGACATCCATTCGCACAACACTAGGCACAGTAATGATCTTTTTATAGAAAAAATTAAGTTAGAGATTACAAAACGTGCGTTATTTTATAAGGGTGCGTCACTTTTTAATTCGTAAAATCTTATCCGTAGTAAGTTTAATATAGTGTTTTATAGACTTAATTATATCCGTAATTATATATGTAAATTTTCTGTAAATTTCTTATTTTAGTTTTATTTTACAGGGCCCACACTGATAACAGTTGTATAACTGAAGTGGCTACCCTGTTTAACCCTGTTTAGTTATTATTATTATTATTATTATTATTATTATTATTATTATTATTATTATTATAAGTCAACATAACCAGACATAAGTTACGTTAGGGTACCCAGGACCTAGGTTGCCAAGGATTTACAGTGTTGCAGTTGCAGTTGATCGGCCACTTGAGATGTAATATAGGTTTTTTTAAAAGAAGTGCTCTTGATTTTCAGAAATCTGAAAATGTAATTATACTTTATATTATTATTATTATTATTATTATTATTAATAAATAATAAAGTTTCATTATTATTATTATTATTATTATTATTATTTAAAGATTTTTCTTAAATTGTTAATAAAGCTTTTATATTATTATTATTATTATTATTAAAAAAATTATTATTATTATTAAGGTGTGAAAAGTAATATCTTCTAATTTCATCTATTTGGTAAGTTTACGCAAGGTAAATTGAGTTGTCCAAACACTATTGGGTACAACTCGTGTATGCACCTTGAACCTTAGGCCAATGAGATCACTAGTTATAACAATGAAAAAAGTTGACATTCTATCGTGCATTGCCGTTCAGCGCTATCCTTCTTATGCGGATCATTACTTAAGTAAAAGGTTTGAGTTCTGCTTGTAACCGAATGAAGTGAGTCGACACCAGCAGTAAAACAACATGTTCCTAAACGAAGTTCTGATCCACTTGATGTAAAAGATCTCGGTTAGTAGCAGGGCCCCTCTCGCTTGGCCACAGGGCTAACCGGGACAATACCTGTAAATTGTTAAACTCTACTCAAGATGGTCGCTCAATGAACTCTCTTATACCGTGCGACATGAAATTTTCACGGGAGTCTAGTTTCGCTGATTGCCGATTTTTCGCTTTTCGCGGCAACATATTTTCGCGGATCTCGGGCAAGTTCTTGTTCGGTATTTCACGTACGTATCTCAAGATGGCTGCTCCATTTCTACCGACTACATGAAGAGCAACTCCTCTATTATTCCCTGAATACCAATTTTGATAAACCTAACAGTTTCCATGCACCGCAGCCATCCATTGTTTGTTTTTAAGCAGGAGTAGAGTTTTCAAGTTTTCCCAGAAAGCTCTGCGTTATCAATAGCGAAGCGCACAATTACTATTTATAGAACTAAAACTCAGACAAACAAACCAAAAGTGACTCTCAGGGGATTCCTAATAACGAATTTCTATTGTCAGAAATGCAAGAATAAACAGGAATAAATTATAAACTCAGACAAACATGAGTACTGACGTCATTTGTGCGCTTTGCTATTGCAGTTATAAACTGAAGAAGAGTTTATAACAAATTTTTAAAATTGAAATTTATTGATCTGAACAAATGAAGTCAATTTTCACGGATTATTATTTTTTTTCGCTAGAGTTTATTTTCACAAGAACTTACTTTCGCGGATCGTTGGAAAACCCGCGTTCGCAAAAATTAGATCCCGCGAAAATTTCATGCCACACGGTATGAAGTCAATACTTACAAATGGTAGTAGCCGCAGGCCCATAGAGAAATTTGGTGCCATTTACGTAGAATATAGCTGGAACAATACGTCTCATAGCGGAAAACTGTCAAGAACAAAAAAAGACTGTCGTTAAAGGGAACCCCCATTGTTATAACAAATTAACGACGAAATTATATCTAAATTTCAATTATTTTAATGGAAAATGAAAAGAAAATTACAGTGTACAAAAATTGGATATGAATTTCCCGCGCCCCACTATTTTGAATATTTGTGACGTCAAATGGTTACCCAAAAGAGTCGATTCTTAACAATAGACCTCTTTAGCTTGTATGTCGGTTTTGTTTTCCCAATGAAGGTCATGTGATGTTCTCAAGGGAATTTGTGCTTTGTCTTTTCATAAATTATGCATACATCCCGGAGGAAGGGGGGGGGGGGGGGGGGGGGGGGGGGGGGGGTAGGTACTGCCAGAAAATTTGGGTGGGGGTGTACGGCACGCTTCTTAAAACCCTTAGCCTATTTCAGACTAAAATATGCGATTTTCCCTACCCTAATTCAGACCTGACCCAAATTCGATACCCTATTTCAGACCAGGAAGTGCTTCCGTTTGCGTAAACATTTAAAAAGGGCTTCTATTTTCCGATATTAATCAAACCGCATTTCTCAAGGGATGTAAAAAGCAGCTCCTTCTAAAAACACCCAATTCCAGACCAGAGTGCACAAACCATACCCTATTTCAGACCAAAATGGTCAAAGTCTATACCCTATTTCAGACCAAAACGGCTTGAAAACCATACTCTTTAGGGCCGCACATACCTATACAGCTTATATAAGGGAGTAACCCCCCCCCCCCCCCCCCCCCCCCCCTCCCGGGCATACATATGCACGTAAAGAACACAACATTTAATCACATGATCTACATTAAGAAAACAAAACATACAAGCTAAAGAGGTCTATTGTGGCCAACATATTAGGTCATAACAAATTCAAAATGGCAGCACGTGGGAAGTTTAAAATCCAAAAAAGACGATATTCATATCCAATTTTTTGTACACTCAAAATTATCTTTCCATTTGTTATTAACAGGAGAAAATAATTGCAATTTAGACTTCATTACCGACAACTTGTTATAATAATGGATATTCCCTGAATAGAAGGTTTTTGTGGCTGACAATTTGTGAAAGGAATAAATAATACTGAATGAATAATAAAGAAAGAGCGAAGTAATTGAGGTTTCAGTTTGATTTGATTCGAAATGATGATAGTGACAGAATCGAAAGAAAAGGAATAAGAAAAAAATGGCCTGGAAAAAGACTAATATCTGAAATTTTATTGATAAAAAACCGTTAATAAGAAAACGTCTTTCTGTTTTTCTTTTCTTTAATTGTATCGGCACATAGACCCTATTCATAAATGGCGGCCGGTTTATTATTCTTTTATATTCATGCTAATTAGCCCAACTAGCCTCGTTAGCATGTGCAAAATTAAAAATAATTTTTGCTCTAAAATGAGGCTAGTTGGTCTGATTAGCATGAATATAAAAGAATAAATAAATCGGCCGCCATTTATGAATAGGGTCTATTAACAGTGCGCATTCTAGTAATACTCAAACGTATACACGCTTTCCGGACTCTCCTGAAAGCTCATTTCAGGAGAGTCCCGGGGCGAGAAATGAATACATTGCGTGCCTTATTTGAGGCTCTCAATGGTGCGTTGGAGGCGGCGCGGTGGGGGAAGCAGGGGTGCGGCCCTCTCCCCATGTTCCGTAGCTGGCCACTGGTTTATCGTATTTGAGGTTCTCGATGGTGCTAACCGTCTGCGGTCAATAGGGGAATCTTCGCTCACATCATTGTTTACATTTTGTTTAATTAGCATACGAATTTACTGAGTGAAAATATTAGAAACAGAAAAACTTTTCGGCCCTTTGGGACTTAGTTTTCAGTTTTTAGATAGCGGGGGGGGGGGGGGGGGGGGGGGGGGAGGGATTGCGGTTCTCCGGGCCCCTCTCCTTGTTCCGCTACTGGTTTATCACTGCAACACTTACATGCTTGTTAACAGATGGTGGATATGTGCTTGTATAACCCCAGGGTGACATCCATAGCTGTCCGTACGAGTGGAAGTCGACATAACCCTTGATCCTTCTTCTTATAGAGTACATGTATTTCGCCAGATTTCTAGTTTCCGGCTCGGAGAAAGGCCGCAATCCAGGATATATTTGGCTACAAGGCTTGCCATACTCCGCCCCAACAGCTGAGGGGTGAAAAAGAATCACATCAACACAGAACACCGCGTCAACATTTGAGAGGGTTAAATAGACACATTCCCCCGCCGAAATAACGAACGAAATTGTGCCTATTAATATTTCCATGTTATGTCACCAAATGCCACCAGATATACAAATTAATTGGATAAAAAGATTCCATAGAGCAAAACAGAAGCATCAGTTTGGGGTTAAAGTGCAGGATTGCAAGGATGAAAGTGAATTACAGTTCATTATCATTCGACATAGCATTCTAGAGTGCAAATACGCATCAAACGAGTGCAAATATGACACGTTATTACACTCTTCTGACCGCGCGCTAGGAAAAACAGCTTCAAAATCTAAGTTTTAGGAGAAGATTACTGTCGTATAATAAACAATTTATTCAGCTTGTGTAATACGGCTGGCTGACTGACTCGTAAAAATACCCAGCCGTATTACACAACTTCAAGCTGAATAACCTCTTTATATTCAAGAATGTATTCGGCAATAAAAAGATCGAGCTTTTTATTCAAATGTAGTTTTAAAAGAGTGAAAACGTCAAGCAAAACTACATTTAAATAAAAAGCTCGATCTCTTTATTGCCGAGGAGTTAGTCAAAACTATTTGCAGGGAGTAATAATTAAAGTCTGAGGAAACTTTCTGTGGTAATTTAATGATAATTTGTGAGAGATATGGAATGTTTTGACCGCTTATATTTCAAACATGAAAAAACACATGTTAAAAATGTTTCAGCGATTTATTCAAAATCGAACAGTTTAATTTGTTTGAAATTTCGCCATTTAGTGTGCTATACTGTGTAGATTATAGCGCACTTACTAGCCTGTCGCGGGTAGCCCCAAAATCGAAAGATATTTAGGAAAAACTGTTTTTTGCCATGTTTGCTTACCGTTACTATGGAAACGCTGATTGGCATAAAAAGAGCATCATCCACAACTTTCATCCAAGCTTAACATCTGGTATCAAATTTTGATTCATTGAGCTAAAGTAAGATTATGTATAAGCGCATTCAAAAAGGGAAGTGTGACCCCAAAAAAAAACTATTTGGAGCCACCTTAAAAAGCCAAAAGACACATTTTTATCAGTGGAAACTCAACAATGATGATCTTGTTTCATGCAAAATTATTGTAAGCGACCACCCAAAATTAAAATCAAAGCCAAGGTGGTCATTTACGGGAGGTCAGACCACAGGAATATAATTTTTGAATCAGATGAAGCTGTAGTAATTTCAATGTACAAAGCACCTATCATCGTAAAATGTTGTATCATATTGGAATTTTGATACAAAGGACGAAATTTGACTATAACACATCAGTATATACTGAAACAGTGGATAGCATTGTTGGCGCGCTCTGATTGGCTACTGAAACTCGGAATAGCAAGTGCTATTCACCTCCCAGCAATTTGCGCGCGAAAATTGTAATCGTTGACAGGAATAAATAAGTTAAAAAGCATCATTTTCGTTATATTATCTCACTGTTTCAGTATATACTAAAACAACTATTCACCTCAGTGTAGGTGGGTAGTGGTGGATATTTTCCTCGCCGCTTCGCGGCTCGGTAAATATCCACCACTACCCACCTCCACTTCGGTGAATAGTTGTTAATTATTCAATTTGCGTCTGTAGTGACATCGAAATATGGAAGAATAGTCGCTTACCAGAGGTTAAAACAATAGAAAAATTTAAATTACTCGGTCAAAAGTGGTCGCGGTCGCGTACGAGAGGTTTTGACTGTAGCGATTTGACTGGAAGAAATTTGTGTATTTCGAGACGCGCGAGGCGAAAAAAAAGTGATTTCCACGCGCACTCGCTGACTGTCCATAAGTAAATGGAAAACAGCGCGAAAGTATTACTTACTTGCCCACTTGATGTTGAAATTTCTATTTAAATCCGTCCCAACACACGAGTTTGACGGTCTTCTATTTTTTCTCCACAACCGGTCCCCGGGCTGTAGAAAAACAAAAACCACGACTTTTATTGGCATTTAGTTATAATAGTATTGCAGTTGCCCTAAAGCAAACTGGACTTAAAAAGATATTCAGCTGCTGAAAAGCGCGATAACTGCAAAGCGAGCAAATCACGTTTTGTTTTGTTTCGGTATTTCACTTATACAGGAGACTTTTTGCGCAATTTTGTTGCACTTTTCGATGCAGTTTTTGTCACGCGCAAATTGCATGTAAGCTGGCATTCTCGACCCCAGGCCCTTCTTATTTCTTACTGCGCATGCTCGACGAAAACGAAAACGTTTTCGTCGAGCATGCGCAGTATGAAAAAAGAAGGCCTGGGGTCGAGAATGGTAAGCTGGCTGCGCTTTCAGTGCGACTTCGGCGCGATTAGTCACGTGATGTCGCAGATGCAACCTGATACAACTTGCCAGTGATTTTTGTAAAATCATAAAAAATCGCAGCAAACGTCGCACCCGAATCGCCGGAAATGGCCGCCCTTAGTTTACACTTGCGACAAAAATCGCATCAAAAATTGCATGTATAAACACGCCTTTTGTGGTAAGTGTGAACTAGCGATGATTTCTGTGCGATTCGGGTGCCACATTTGCTGCGCTTTGCTGTGTTTTCCCGAAAATCGCCGCTAAGTAAGTCAGGTTTGTAAAGCACGACAAAAATTGCACAAAAAATCGCCATGTGTAAACTGGCGTTTAAGAGGAATTTCATATATCCCCGCAACCATGTATTGTCTTTCGCTTGTTCAATAAGATATAACTATTGAACAAAAAGGGGTTTTCAGTTTGTATTTAATTCTTTTTACACGCAGAAAGCTTACTGTGGAATGAGTGTAAGCATATCCATCTATATTGACAACAGGAATTATTATCCACTCTAGCTTGTCCACTAAATGCCTGACGGAATCGTCTGTTGTGTACTTGAGTACAAGCTGGCGAAAGAAAAACAATACGGTTTAGTGAAATCCTGATTTCGACCACGAGTTTTATGTTCTGCCGGCCATCTTGTTGTCAGTCGACCCAGCAAAATAAAAGGGTTCAGTAATATGGTGCAGCTTCTGCATGCAAACTGAATCAACACAGTGGAATCTCAAAGTGCGACCACCTCTCATAAGCGACAACTCTGCTAAATAGCAAAACTTTTCCAGTCATACCATAACATGCAGCCGAAAACTCTCGTAAGCGGCCTCGATCACTTTCAGTCACAACGCTAGTGATTGTAATATTTTAAGTATTTTTCAGTTCTCTTGCATCGGCAGGTTTTTTTGTTGGTTTGTTTGTTTGTTTTTTACTGGCTGCATTCCACAGGTCCCTCGATATTTGTCCGAAAACATTTAAAAACTATCTTTAGTGAAAACATGGTTCATTTGGGTGTGCAATTGTAAAAATTGATTGTAATAACTTATTATTTTTCGTTGTTCATTCGGTCTCAAGAACAAGACAAGTTTCCCCGTTTAGCCCAAATAACGATGTTATTTATTGTAGCTTAGCCAGACATTCATATGTGTAAGACCACTGTACCTCTCTTGCGACATATACGCATGTCGAAATAGCGATCCATTCTCGCGCATGCACGCCGCAGTTGATAAACATCACGGACTTGCTAGTATGGGATCTGTTTGACGAGATCTAGGGTAAAAATAATCACTGTTACAAATAGCTTTCTAGCTAAATAGTTCTTGCATTTCTAGTACCTCAAAAGTTTTTAATTCAGAAGTAAACCCAAAGCCTGTAATATCGCGCCTTGTTCGCACGCGTTTTCTCAGTTTTCCGTATGCTTCATGTACTTTTTTTGAGTTCTGACAGAAACACATAAGTGGGTTGAAACGTGCAACTGTCTCTTGTACGCTTCAAAACTCAAGCTTCCGATTATTCAATTTGCTAAGAAGTTGTTACAGCCATATTTGGAAAATCAAGATAAACATATTAACCAATTAATTCGCTAGAACAACGTGCTTCCAATCTTGAGGGACCGAGGGGTTTCCAAATATGGAACTAAGCAAAAAATGAATATTCGGAAGCTGTGAATGCGCGTTACACGTTTCAACCCACTTATGGGTTTCTGGTTCTGATTAGTTCATTGGCTTGTATAGATCTACACTGAGTCAAATGAAAACCGACCTACATGATCTAAGCAACGGTGTGTCTTCCTTGCGAAATGTTGATTTCAAAACCCCCACGGCAAAAGAAAAAATGTTCCGAACCTCCTTAAATATCATTATTAATATAAACCACCTTTGGTAAAATAATTGCGGTTGTTTTTCAATTTAAAAATTACTGGTATTTATTAAAGAAATATAAAAATCTCATGACATGCATGTACACCAAAATTATATATATGTTTATACCCCTGGTAAACAGAGGTTTTCTCGCGCCACGCTTTGAGTGTCGCGCGGGACTGGCCAAATTAACGTCATCAAATCGGCTAATAGGCGTGTAATATGCAAGACGCGAGACGCGAGAAAATTTGCTTGTTGCGGGAAATAAGAAAGTCGGAGATTAAGCAACAGATTCACATTTTATTTGGTACCTTTATTCCATACATGGTACGGTTCTCGTAAGTTTTCCCAATGCTGAATACCTCCGCGAGGGTGTTGTTGAGCTGTGCCAGCCGCCTCATCTCATCTACAATCTAGAATGTGAACACAGTCAAAATACAAGTGCAGTGTTAAAGCGATGTTCGTCTGACCTTGAAATGATTACAGGTAGACAATTGGTGGCCGTCTTAAACTGGGGATAGCTGGCTGAAACCGTCGAAACCCCGTCCGCCATTACTCAGCTCGCAACGCTCAAGCCGGAAATTATTCTAGCTAGAAAGCGGTCTTTAAGTGTGATTTTCTCTTATGTGCTTCCAAGGCTCTAGAATCACTAAGATCCGGCAAAAAGGCTTTGTCTATGCGAGATCAGCCTTTACACACGACGAAGTGGCCGCTTTTGGATTGACTGGATGACGTCATACGACGTCATGCAATCGTTTTTGGCAATTTAACTCAAGTACTGGCGGCAAGCCGAAGCTGAATTTTATGTTTAAAATAGCTGATCTTCCCGTTGGTATTTGAACTTAAAATTTGGCATGTGAAATATATATTCAGCGTTTCTCTTTTCATAACTGCAGAGAAAGTGGAAGGCAAAATTTTGATCGTAGTAGAGTAGACATTTAGAGTACAGTGAAACCTGTATTAAGCGGACCCCATATTAATCTGGCCCCATATTAAGCGGACACCAGCTGCTTGCGTCCCTAAATCTTCTCATATCTACTGTAAAACGAACCTGTATTCAGCGGACCACTCTATTAAGCGGACACTTGCGAGGGTCACGAGGGTGTCCGCTTAATACAGGTTTCACTCATAGTTAATATATAAACTGGTTATGAAACTCAGTCAGTCCTTTGTTATATGTTTTTGTTCTCCATTTCTTTTGTTCGTTTGCCTTGACCCTGCACAAAACACAAAAGGTATTGAAATGCATATGAGCAACTGACCAGTCAGAGAAACATTTGGGCTTACACGTTAAACAAAACAATGTGCAGGGTCACGGTTCGTTCAACATAAATCAAAGCAGCTTTGTACACTCTTTTTGAAATTTATTGAGCTTCATAACCAGTTTGTTCTATTAACTATGTTTCACTGTAGTTCTAACTTCTTAGTCTGTTGACGGAATCCATTCAAATGAAACCTATTCAGCAGTACTTTTACATGATACTATTTCTTTTTCAACATTTTACAAAATGAATTTTTTTTCCTTGAATTTGGATTTTTGGCACTCTTGGGAGGTAAAAGGTTAAGCGTTAAACTAACCTGGGAATAAGAATGAAATGCTCCATTGAATGGCACTCCGGAACGAGCTCTATTTCGCTCTCCGTTGATTAATCGCTGTAAATTTCTAATTTTTACACGAAAGGAGATCGCTTTGTTTCTCAGGATATGCTTAAATTCCCGCGCCTTGCGGTGTGTCACGTGAATGTCCACAGGTTTACCAGGCTGGCTGGGGTAGGTCCAAAAATCAAGCTGCAAAATGAAACGTGAATTAGGAAATGGCGAACGAATAGAGATTCCAACAATTACTTTAGACGACAAAATGCTGGGGGTAACCCTGCGATGGACTAGCAACCCATCCAGAGGGGAGTAGTAATACTCCAAGTCACTTCATAGTATATAAACCAGGTCGCCCTGTGATGGACTAGCATCCCATCCAGGGGGAGTAGCAATACTCCTAGTCACTTCATAGTATATAAACCAGGTCACCCTGTGATGGACTAGCATCCCATCCAGGGGGGAGTAGTAATACTCCTTGTCACTTCATAGTATATAAACCAGGTAACCCTGTGATGGACTAGCATCCCATCCAGAGGGGAGTAGTAATACTCCTAGTCACTTCATAGTATATAAACCAGGTCACCCTGTGATGGACTAGCATTCCATCCAGAGGGGAGTAGTAATACTCCTAGTCACTTCATAGTATATAAACCAGGTAACCCTGTGATGGACTAGCATCCCATCCAGGGGGGAGTAGCAATACTTGTAATTGCTGCATGCTGCAGAAACCGGGTTTAGCTCCGGCCGTGTGGGTCACCTGTGGCTCGTGTTGCTAAGGAACATGTTACAACTCTCATGTGTCTGCAGAATCACCTGCTAAGCCTAAAGCTGCAGTGTTCCAGTCAATTTCTATCAACGTTGTATGGATAGTTCCAAAAAAGAAATAACGTAAATTGGAAACGGGAAACTGAATCAGACGCTGGTTAATTCAAAATGTACAGTGGAAGCTCTTTAATGAGGACACCAAAGGAACAAATCCAAGTGTTCGCATTACATGTGTAAAGGTGTCCGTACTACAAAGGTAGGAGTAGTTAGTCATTGAGAAAGCTGGCTCACTTCTATTTCACGCTAATTTCGAACGTATTTCATTGCGTAGTCACTCCCTAAGTTCAACGCAATAGCAACTCGTTCCTCATATCACACAACCTATTCAAGTCAATGAAAAACGTGTCAGATTAGTGTGAGATAGATTTGAGCCAGTTTTAACAATAAACTATACAATGAAATACGTTCGAGATTAGCGTGAAATAGAAGTGAGCCAGCTTTCTTAATTGATAACTTGAAAATAGATTTGAGCCAGTTTTAACAATAAACTATACAATGAAATACGTTCGAAATTAGCGTGAAATAGAAGTGAGCCAGCTTTCTCAATGACTAACTACTAAACCCCAAATTCAGCATAAAATTCTTTTCCAAAAACTCAGCACAAAATTCTCTCTAAAAAATTCTGGCTCACTTTCTCTCTCCTAAAAATTCCCCAAATAATTATTGAGGCAAATATTTTGAGAAAAGAAAAGAAAATGTCTGATTCCGAAGATGAAGATGAGGAAATAGATGACACTCCTGAAATCATTCAAGAAACATATACAACAACATGGCATTCTCACAAAAATCTCAGACTGGAACATTTTAAAGATGTCATCCGTAAAAATCAGGGGAAAAATCAAATTCCACTCAAAGATCTCGAGTTTTATCAAAAAGAAATTCTCTCCCAAATTCCTCTCCATGAAATCACCAGAAAAAAAATCAGGGAGTTTGTCAAAGCTTCCAAATGGAAAAAAGTCAATGGCAACGATCATGAAATTTTCAATCACATAATGCATCACGATGGAAATGACTATGAATATCTGGAAAAGTTCCTCATTGACGATTTTAAATATTTTTCACTGGCATATGATGATCTTCATCTCAAGCGAAAAAAGTTTCTTAATTTCAATCAAGTTCTTTTCTCCCTGTTGAAAAAGAATGGTTTCAATCCAAATGAAGATGATTTTAAACTGCTTATTCTTCCATCAAAAAGGGTAGAACAGGAAAAAATAATCCAAACAATCTTTAAAAAAAATAAATGGAAAGAAAATGGAAGCCAGCGAAGCAGCGAAGCAGCGAAGCAGCGAAGCAGTGAAACAATGAGTGACCATGAAAATTGTTCCACCTGCTCAGAGGAGGAGGAAAGGAGTGAAAATGAAACCCCAACAACATCTGACGAGGAATTTATTGTTTCTGATTCGGAGATGGAAGAAGCAGAGCAAAATGAAGAAGAGGAAGATACAGTAGAACTCCTCTTTGAATCATTTGTCAACCTCCAAGAGGAACACAAGATTCTCAAAAATAATCTCCAAAAACAAAGTTGTCTCCTCTGGGAAATCCACCAGGGATTGAAAGAAAAAAAGTGAAGCGAAGCTGAGCGAAGCGTGTTTTGGAATGAATATGAATGTTAAACATTTATATTCTATCTCAGAGATTTTCCGTATCACTCAGTGGAATCCAGGAATTAAATTTATCGGGATATCCTTTCCATTTAACCAAGGCTTTCTTTTTCTTCTGATCGCGGCGAATAACTTTTTCAATGCGAAACACGCTTTGGTTTGTCCTTTGGAGTTCCGCTTCGTAAAATGATCCAGTTATTTTTTCTCCCAACAGATCGGCTAATTTATACGTCGGAGGATTTGTGTTCAAAACCTCATCAACGATAAATATCTCCTCTGTCCAGTTCGGCGTGAAACCTTTGTCGAATATCTTTCGTTTGTATTTTGATATTCTAACCCTGTCGTCAACTTTGAATTTTGCTGGGTTGTGTTTAGCATAAATCATGTCGCCGAAAAGATTAGCAAAAACCTTTGTTTCATTTTTCTGTTTGCTTGCCTCTGCGGGTGACATCTTAATGCTTGAATGATAAGTGTTATTATATTGATCCACTAACCTGTCCAGTTTATCAAAGAAAATTGTATTATTGTTAGCAGAAAACATCCGGAAGAGTTTCTCTTTCATCGTCTTGTTCCAGCGTTCAACCACAGATGACTTTTCTTCATTCTCTGTGGTATATAATTTTATCCCATTCAAGTCAAGGAGATTCTGCATAGTTCCATTGAAAAATTCACTTCCTTTGTCTGTCCAAAGCATCTTCGGTTTTCGTGCCGTCGCAAATATTGATTGGAAAGCATCGGCAACTGTTTGCCCTCGCTTGTTTTTCAGGGGGTGAATGAAACCGAACTTTGAGAAAACATCGATAACCATCAGGAGATATCTTATTCCTTTGTTCCATCTCGAATATTTCCCCATCTCAACCAGATCAGCTGCCCAAATGTTGTCAACGCCATATGCAATTACTCTTCTCTTTGGAAATCTTCTCCTTATTGGCTGATGAAGTTCATTTGCTAGATTTTGAGTCCAGCCTTCACTCAAAATCTTTTCCTGTTTAAAACACCTAAACCAGCGGAGCGGGTCGAGGCGAAGCCGAGACCAAGTTTTTGTTTTGCGTTGATTGTGTTTCTTGCAAAAGCATGTCCCCACTGTCTTTCTTTCCAGGGAATAGCATCCAATGCGGCAACCATCTTTCTGTCTGCTTTGTTTTTACATTTGCGTGGATCTGTTTGTTTTGCACAGATTGTATAATCCACATCGTGCTGCATAGCAACTGCATCTGTTTTTCCAGTTGGTTGCTGATAAATTTCAAGAATTTTTCCAGTATCGTCAAATCTGACTTGCTTGTGCAATGGGTTATATGGACCTGTGAAGTTATGCCCGGGGAGAGTGAAACCTCCTTTTGGTCTGGGAAGTTTTCCTATCAAAGCATGAGCATCGATCCCACGGCCGGATAAGGGATCTAATTTCTTTGAAATGTCACTTGTAAATGCGTCCAATGCTTGATCAAGATATTTATTCACCGCACCTTTAATTTTTTGTTTGGCAAAATCTGATTTAACCGCTTTGGATAATCCAATGCGACCAAGATTAGTCAATCCTTTCACACCGCTTTTTAAGGCAATTTCACCGAGTGAATGACTGCCGGCTATATCGAAAAAGCCCCCACCTTGTGAGGGCAGACTTAGTTTCCCGAAGCCTTTACAAACCTTGTTTTTTTAATTCCGCATGAAGCGCAATGGCAGAAAAACATCTTTCTCCCATTTTTTGCAGTCATATATCCGGATGGTTCAACGCAACCAGTGACTCTTTTTTCTTTGACGCAATATGATTCCATTTTTAATTGAAATAATCTTTTATGAATTTCTCATTTTGCATTGTGTCAGTCAAACTGAAAGGTTGGAGAATATCATAGAAATCTTTCCCCTGCGACCATTGATGCAGGAAATAAAGGCAATAATAACCGCAAAGAACACTGTTTATGTTTTGATACTGACTGCTGTTCCAAATTACAGGTTTGGAACTTTTAAATTCTTGTGGAAATCCCATTCCAAATGAGTCAAAATACCACGTGAATTTTTTCCCCGGAGCGCAAGCAACCCAATGAGTTCCTGCATTTTTCAGTGAATCAAGGTTAATGATGCAGGGAGTGTGTTGTTTTGACATGAATTCATCTCTTGCAAAGATTCCTTTAAAGTTAGGAATCTGCAGAAACTCAATCCAATTCAACAGATCAATATTATTCAGAGGTTTGTTTTTGAATCTCACAGTATTGCTCCGAGAATTGGGATGTTGTTGAATGGACTTTTCGATCCCAGCAGAAGTCCTTTGCCTTTTTTTGATTTTTTTTTTCCCATTCCAACAGAGTTTCCCCACTGTCCGATGAATGGAGGAGGTCTTGCCCAAGGAGCTCCCAACCTTGGAGCTCCTTTTCCTTTTGGACGTCCAACTCTGGGGGCACCTTTTCCTTTTGGTCTGCCAACTCTGGGAGCTCCTTTTCCAAATAAATTTTTTACCATATCAAGCGCAAGTGGAATTCCAATGGATGCCAGAATTGTACCAAGTGCTCCACCAGATTGTTTTGCGGTTGGTTTCATCACAACTTGTCCTCCTGATTGCAGGGCAACCAAAATATCTTGTTTCTGTTTATTTGTCAACAAATTTTTATTGTCAATCAGTTTCTGAATTTTATTTTGGGGGATGAGAAATCCACCAACTTGACCGCCGCTTCCGCTTATCTTTTTAACTATTTGACTTGCTCCTTCACTCGCTAAACCAGCAAGTGCTGATAATCCCAGTGTTTTTCCTAGGGTTGGCACCAATGTTTTCACTAAAGGAACAACAGCAGAAAGAAGACTTCCGCCTTGTTTCATCACTTTTCTGATTTGTGTTTTTGTTATCTTAATCTCAACTCCTTTTCCCAGAGATTTTGCTTTTGTGATTCTTTTAATTTGATTGGCTGTCAGCATCAGTTCATCGCTTCCACTTGTTTGATTTCGTCCCAATCTCAGGGTGATAGGCATATTTGTTCTGAATGCTCTTCCAAGCTTTTCTTTTTGTCCTTTAGACAAATTTACTTTGTATGGGTGATATGTTGTCATTTTTAATGATAACATATGTTTTTCATTCAGCTTCGCTTCGCTTTTCTAAGCTATAACTAATTCATTTCCAACTTTATCAATCTTAGCTGTTTCCTCATAAAGAACGACTGCATGCACATTGAAGGCTGCAGCTGCATTAGCATTCAGCGTATATCGAAATATCAACTGCTTGGGATCTCTTGTTGGTTTTTCAGCTTGGTAAGACAAGTCGAAATAAATGAGGCTATAAAGTGATTGAAAGTTAGCCAAATTCAACTGAGTACCAGTGTTGAAGTCATTTTTCCTCATTGCATAAGCCATGACATCATTGAAGATTCTAACTTTTGATTCTGTGTCATAGTCAGTTTCAGGGTAAAACACTCCATTTCCATACTCTAATCTGCAAGTTGACAGGGATGAGTTTGCATTTGCTGCATTCAGCTTGAAAGTGTTAAAGAGATATGGGTTATCTTCTGCAGGGTCATCATTGGGTGGAGCTGCTCTTTTCAGCCAGACAAAAATATGCTTTACATTGTCAATGCTCGCTGAAATCTGGAAGAATCCTGATGATTGTGCAGGAGCTGATTGTTCATATGTTTCTCTCAGATACTTCCATTGCGATTCTTTCAGGAATGAACTGACAAATTTATCATAAAGAGAATCTTTTGGTGTCAATCTCGGCACCCAAAGCAAAAATTTGTTGATAACAACTCTTCCAGGATCTGTACCATTTGCCATATGAATTAATTCAGAATCCTGTTGAAGATTAATTTCGAATTGCAACTGCATTGGGACCAACATCCTGTCTTCCAGTTCCTCGAAAAAGGAGAAACGATTCAGGGGGATAATTGCATTAACATCTTTTGCCCCTCCAGTTCCATCGTTTCGAAGAGCTTGAGTTTGGATTCTTCTCGCTTCAAATCCTGTGTTATTCGCAGCAGTTGTTGCATTCACATCCAAATACCAGAAACTGTTCTTTGCGACTGATCTGCTGAAATCATCTGAGTATTCCAACAGATTTTTAATAAAAGTAACTTTATGCAGATTGTCAGGTTCATAAACAATCTTCCCTGCAGATCTGATGACCATGTGTTTTATCAGGGAATGTGAGCCATTCAACACTGTTATCCTATCAGCAGCAGCATATCCAGCACCATCTGCTAATTTCTGGAGTTGAAATTGCACTTCAAAATAAGCGTTATGCCAGTCATAAAACGCTGATCTGTCATTGATGGTGAATTTATAACCATTTTTTGTTTGTGCTTGCCCATTTGCTGGGGCTCTGATTGTGTCATCCAACTGGAATCTTACAAGTTCATTTCTTTGGAGATATTCATTCGATCGAAAAGCCATTTTTGATAGATTATTTTAAATTCCTTGGCCACTGATTAGTCTATTCAAGATATCATTTGCACTTTCTCCAGAAGTTGAAGCAGGATGAGAAGCCGAGAGTGAAGCCGAGAGCGAAGCAGGGTGTGATTGTGGTTTTCGTCCTCGTTTCGCAGATGGTTTTCCAATCTTCATGTTTCCCAGTTTTTTCATGATCAAATCACCTGATTTTTCAACTGCCATTTTGCCCACTTTTTCTCCAGCGTGAGAAATTCCTGCATCCAAAGCTTTTTTCGCAAATGGTTTCGCAACTTTCTTGAGAATTCCTTTCATGGCTGGTCCTGCCATCTTTTTCAGTGGCTTGAAGATGGAATCAAAAATGATTCCTGTTCCTTTATGCTTATAAACAAACTTCCCCAGTTTGGGGTGATAATAACGAGAAAATTCATATGCTTTCATTTTAGATTCGTTTTTTTAATATCAGCGAGAAAGCTGTGTCTGCTCCATTCAGGTTAACAATTCTTCTTTTCCCGTCTGTGATATACATCCGAATTGAGCTGATCGTGTTTTTGTTCACAGGGCAGAATGCTATTTTTATGGGTTCACGCTCAAAACTCCATGATGACTGCAGAACAGATGTGGAAAAGGAATAGATGATATCAGTCTCTTCCCCATCTACAAGTGAATCATTTGTGAGATCACAATGAATGTTCAACATATCAGTATCTTGACTGAGGTTTGGAACTTTTGGGCCAATATTAACTTTCTCCTTCAGAATCTTTTTATCAAACCCCACAAGATCATAGAAATTTGATTGGGTGAAATCCAGTTGATAATTTTCAGCCAATGTGATTGTCACTCTGAAAGTTTCATTGCTGAAAGCCAGATTGATTGGAAAAACATCAGCTCCGCCATCAGATTTCACCACTGTTGCTTTCTGGATGAAATCATTTATCCCAGTATACCCCCAAACTCCAGCAGGAAAAGCAATATCAGAAAATGTTTTCCCACCATCGGAAGAAAACCTGATGAGTTGATTTTCATATTGAGGATTGATGTTATACCACGTAAAACTCATGTTGATGATTCGTTTCAACCCAACAACATATTGTTCATTCGGATCAAGAATAATTTGACGATTAAATTTTGTTGTAAAATCTGCAGGTTTGTTTAGTCTGTTCTTAACGGCGTAAGATGACAAGACGATTTCTCTTTCCATTTTATGTTTTGAAATAGTTTTTGAACAGCTTTTCATGCTGGGATTTGTTGATAATTGACTCTTTCAGGAGAAGATCAAGAATGCCCACTCCAGTGTTTCTGATTGCCAGATTTGTGTTTCCAGCAAGAATGGAGCCAATGATTACCTCAAGTTTCTTGAGAAGTTCTTTGGGATTGGAGAACAAGTGGATAGCTCCACCTCTTTGTCTTCTTTTCATTCCAGAGCCTGAAAATGTTCTTGTTTTCTTTGTGTAATATTTGATGAAGTCATTTATTGTTTGGAATGAACGATCTATTCCTTGATGCTGTATTTGCTTCTGCTCTGCAGTTATTTCTCCCCTGTTAAACTTTTTAGTCCAAGACGCTTTATACCCTTTCAGTTGATTTTTCCGATAATTCGCAATCTTAATAATGTCGTTGAGATATTTCTTTAACCGTTGCGCTGAGAAGTTCCTCTGGTTGAGAACTTCTTCCACTGTATCATAATTAGCAAGATTCAAATTTGTCAAAATCTCATTTGCTTCTTCCTCAAGGACTTTTTCATATTTAGGAGGATCATCTTCTTCTTCTTGAAGTGAGGGATCGGGATCTTCTGCCATTATTTCTTCATATGTTGGTGGCATTGCTGGGATTTGTTTAGCTGCTTGCGGTGACACAATCTCATCGTCAAACAGACCACCAACATCCATCTCTTCAAATGGATCGACTTCTGGATAATAATCTATGCCTGGATCGACTTTTGGCTTTCTCCTCCGAACTGGTAAAGCTGGCTGTCTCAAATTCGACGCAACAACTTCATCTAATTTTGCTGTTATGGGACGGAACATTTTTGCCAGTCCAGTTTGGTTTGTTTCTTCACCCAACTTTTTCTGGGTGATGACATCGTGAACAAAGTTGATTTTTTTCCCCAAAGCAGATTTGCTTTTGGCCATTTCATTCCATTTCAATAAACTCATTTTAAGTCCACAAACATGAATTTGGATGAAGAACATGATGTTGAACAAGATGTTCATCTGAATTTGTCTTCTGGGAAATAAAATGAAGATTCCAAATTATGATTGTCAGGACCCAATCACAAACTTTCGACAGCTGCAACCTTTTATGCCGGATCGAACTTTCAGAATGTTGATCTGTGGCCCTTCAGGATCAGGGAAAACAAACGTTCTCCTGGATATGATTTTGAGATTGCTTTTCTACGATAAAATTTATCTCTATGCAAAAAATCTGGATCAAGCTAAATATCAACACCTGATGAAAACATTTCACCCAATCAGCAAAGAAGCTGGATATAACATCATTGAAGCATCCCAGGATGAAATTATCCCAGTTTCTGAATTATCTGGGGAGAATCAAAAACTGGTTGTTTTTGACGATTTTGTTTGCGAGAAAAACCAAAAGCCATTGATTGATTATTTTATCCAAGGCAGACACAAAAATTGTTCTGTGATTTATTTGTCACAAAGTTATTTCCAAACACCAAAAGATATCCGCCTGAATTGCTCACATCTTTGCATTTTTGAATTTCCCAGCAACAAAGAAATTACTGCAATCTGCAGGGAAAACAACATCAAAAAAGAAGATTATCTGAAAGCAACACATGATCCGTTTTCTTTCCTCTATGTGGATAAGCCGAGGAAATTCATGGCTAAAAACTTTGATGAAAGACTTTAAAATGAGCTACTCAAATGGATTGCTTTCTGAAACAACAAGCACCTCACATGGAGGACGAGATGGAAGAGATGGATTGCCAGGAGTTGGTTTTAAACTGACATCCACAGGAGATTATGATATGCAAAATAAAAAGCTTGTCGATCTTGCTGAAGGAACTGGAAACTCTCACGCAATCACAAGGCATCAGCTAGACACAGGACTTGCTGAGAAAGTCTCAAATCCACTCCAAAATCATCTTGACGCTAACTATCACTCAATCGAAAACGTTCAACTTGCTGGAGATAACGATGCATTTCCATTGTTTCATGCAAAACAAACTTTCATGGCAACTGATGGGAGAGAATTTTCTGCAAAGAATCAAAAGATCACAAATCTGTCAGCAGGAACAAGCAACTCAGATGCAATCAACAAGCAACAAATGGACATAAGCTTACTTCAAGCGAAAGTCAACTCATTGCAGGTTGACGGTTCTTCCCATATGACAGGAGACTTGGATCTCAGGGGAAAGAAACTGATTCTTCCTGGAGAGATTGACATGGATCGGAAACTGATCACAAATCTGGACACGGATGAAAACCAAGATCTTTCTGCTGTGAATATGATTACTTTGAAAAAGTTTCATCCAAACACACCTGCTCCAACGCATGAAGTAACCAAAAACATCGATCTGAAAGAACTTTTCCATGTCACGCATTCAAAACAGCAGACTTATGAGGATCTTTCCGCAAACTATAACAATCTGATCTCCTATGATGACGCAAAGAATGTTTTTGTCAGCAGGAAAGAAACATTTCCAATGGAAACAAGCTTGGATATGGGAAACCAGTTCATTTATAACGTAAAAGATCCAATTGCAATCGATCAAGCAGTCAACAAAAAGTTTGTGGATTACCAAGTAAAACAACTTCACTCATCAATCAATTCTTTTACCTCTAGCACTCTTTCTCTTTCTGGAGGAACCATGACTGGGAGATTGAATATGGGAGGAAAAAGACTTATTGGACTTCCTGCCGCTCCAAGCGGAGTCTATGAAGCAACATCGAAGAGTTGGGTAGAATCAGAGATTGCGAGTGAAGCAACCAAAACAGAAAACAACTTGAAAAAATTTGTGAATGAAACGTCAATCTCTCCAGCTGGAAATCTGAAAGATGCATTTCATTTTCTCATGGATGATGCGGGGGGATCTTTCAATGGTCATGATTTGCAAGTTGTAGGCATTGTGGATTTCCCGTTTTCTCCGCATCATTTCAACAAAAAAGCGTTTCAGCTGAACATTGGGAAAGATTCCTCAAATTTATTTTCTGGAAGAATAGGATTTAATATGTTGAAGTTGCCTCAAGGAGAATACACACTTGTTGTTGAGTTTTTCCCTGTTTCCATGACGAATGTTTCAGTTGATGCTGTTTCCACGAGCTTGAATATTAATCAGCAGTCAACAAAGAAGTTTTCAAACTATTCTCGATCAATCATCCACATGCATAAATGGCAGATTTCTCCTCCGGAATTTGTCTTTTTGGATTTGAAATCACAGGGAACAGCAGACGCTCCTTCAATCGGAACAACTCATTTGATCGTTTATGGAATTTCTGGATTTCATGCAGATGTGCCCAGTTCTGTTTATGATTCTCCATTCGTCTTTGACTCAGGGAAGATGGTTATGCAGAGAGACTTGGATTTAAACGGACAAAAGCTGTTGAATTCAAATTTAAGCAATAACTTTATGCTGATTGGAAGATATAGACAAACAGAAAACACTATAAATGTACTTTTCGATAATTATTTCAATGATATAGTCATCCCCATCCGATGCAAATTAATCAAAGCGTTTGCTCAAATTTTATCAAAAACAGCTTCTTTTTCACAACTAACTTTAACTCTCCCAAATAAAAAATCACAAAGTGGAACTCGTTTTAACAGTGATAATAGAATTCAAACATTCACGTTTTCAACTGTTGTTTACCAAGCAGGAGAGTTATTTTCAGCAAGAGTTGATGATCGATCAATGACTACTAGGTCTGCCCAAATCACATTTCTTTTTGAAAAAGCCTAAAAAATGAACCGTAAAAAAAGCATCTTTAATTTCAATCATATCGATCTCAACATTGGGGATGAAAAACTGGAAGAGATCAAACAACTCTATCGATTCTATCACAAAAGATTTTGGTGTTTGAAAAGAGCTCATAAACATTTCAAGCGAATGAATTTGTTTGTGAATTTAACATCTTCCGCTCTTGTTGCGATTGGCGCAATTGCTGGAGGAGTGACAATGAATCCTGTGATTTTGGGAGTGATTTCCGGTGCAGGACTGATCATTAAAACAGGGAATGAAATAAAGAAATATGGAAACAAAATTGAAATGACAAAGTTCGCGTTCACAACCTACGAGAAAACATTAACTGATTTACGTTTTGCTTTGAGGAGTGGAATATTTGATCGAAATGAATTTCTTCCAGCAATGGAAGCTATTGATGGAATTGTGATTGATTTAGGATTGGATCTGGAAAAGTTTGAGAGAAAATATGATTTGCTGTTTTGAATGATTTTTCATTTCTGGAGGAAATGAAAAACCCATACAGTGACAAATGACAAAAGATGTTTCTGCTAAAATTTATCAGGAGAATATTTTTGTTTTTCATTGAAAAGTTCATCCAGGGTAAAAAAATATAAAAAAATAAAAAAAATAAAAACAAAAAATAAATTTTCACAGTCTCCTGAAAAAAAATAAAAAAAAAAAATGAAAAAAAGATGTTTCTGTCAAAATTTATCAGGAGAATATTTTGTTTTCATCCCACATTTGAGATAAATGACAAATGAAAAACCCATACAGTGGCAAATGACAAAAGATGTTTCTGCCAAAATTTATCAGGAGAATATTTTGTTTTCATCCCACATTTGAGATAAATGACAAATGAAAAACTCAGTTCTTGATAAACAAAACTCGTTGCCAATCTCCCTCCTCCTCCCAAAACTGACCTCGAGCTCGGAACCTCCATTGTCCTTGTGGGAGATAATAATTGAATTCTTCCTCGCTGGGAAAAGATCCATAACAACGTTCATGAAAAAACTGAGCAAAATCCTCATAGTTTTTCACAACTCCATAGTCAAATGAATCTAGGTTGAAGATTACTTGTTTGTCATTTTCTCCAGCCAGTCTATCCACACTACCATCTTCCCATGGAGTGAATTCATTGAAGGTGTCTAGTATGCGCTTCCAATTTTCAAGGAGCTTGTCCCTCGAAACTTGCTCTTTTATAATCCATTCTTTCTCCGCTTTTTCCTCCATTCTAGCGATATTTTCATCTATTTCCTTTCCTCGTCTTTCGTTATATTCCTTTTGTTCCTTGGTTGAGAGCTTGAACCAATCGTTGACAGCCAGAGCCTGCATTTCCCTACTATCTTCCTCCTCAACAGGAAAAGGAATTTGATCTTGTGGTTGAGGGATTGGTGGAATTCGTGGTTGGGGAATGGGTAGAATTCGTGGTTGAGGGATAGGTGGTTTCCTTCGTGGTTGAGGGATAGGTGGTTTCTTTCGTGGTTGGGGGGTTGGCGGAACTTGATTTTCTTCTTTTGACTTTCGTGGTTGGGGAATGGGTTTGGGAGGAAGAGATGGTGGTGTTGGTTTCTCAACTTTTTCCACTTTGAATTTTTCTCCATCACTTCTTCGTGTGAAACTGTTTCTCCCACTTTTCAACGCATTACGAATGGTCCCTGAATCAATTCCCAGTTCCTTTGTAGCTGCTGAAACACTGGGAAAAATGGTTGTTGTTGACGATGATGAAATACGGATGGGGATGGACTGAATCTTCTTTGGAGTTGGCGTTTCATCTTCCAACCAGGGATCGACCAACGGTCCTTTTTCAAAGGTTCTTGACAGGAAGAATTTCTTCCCATCTTTTTTAACATAACGACCTTCATAATTGCAAAATCTATTGAAGGAGGCATAGATTGCCTGACGAGTCACTCCAATCCACTGAGCCATCTCAGACATTGTTTCAAAAGATTTCAGGGGTGGTCCGTTGGGAGAATCATGAACTGCCAATCGATCTTGAGTTTGATTCACAACCCTGACTTCTCTGCCTTGGAGCGTGAAAACATTCTTCCCTTCATTGATTGCCTTGTTGAGAGTTTTTGGAGTGAACTTCATAAATCTTGCAAGAGCCGCCTGTGAAGCAAATCTTTCACTGAGGCGTTCTTTTGAGAAAGCATCTATCAAAACCCACATTTTGATAGGTGTCAAAAAATGAAAAGAAAACCACAAGAATGTTCTCAAAGTTTTCTGAAAAAAGATTTTGTGAAATGATTTTCTGGAGAAGATTTCCAAATGGATTTTGTGAAATGATTTTCTGGAGAAAGATTTCTATCCCACATTTGGGGTTTTGTCAAATAATTTACCCCACATTTGGGATTTTGTCAATCTTTTTCCCACCAAAAAGTTTTCTAACCCGCACAGTGGCAAATGACAAAAGATGTTTCTGCCAAAATTTATCAGGAGAATATTTTTTGTTTTTCATTGAAAAGTTCATCCAGGGTAAAGAAATTTAAAAATAAAAAAAATAAAAAACAAAAAATAAATTTTCACAGCCTCCTGAGGAAAATAAAAAATGAAAAAAGATGTTTCTGCCAAAATTTATCAGGAGAATATTTTGTTTTCATCCCACATTTGAGATAAATGACAACCTCTACAGTGACAAATGACAAAATGATTTTCTGCTAAAATTTATCAGGAGAATATTTTGTTTTCATTAAAAAGTTCTTTCAAGGTAAAAAAATAAAAAAAATAAAAAAAATAAAAATAAAAAACATTTTCATCACAGCTTCCAGAAAAAAACCATAAATGACAACCTCTACAATGACAAATGACAATCTTTCCAGTGGTAAATTTAGGGGAAAACAAAATCAACCTCTACAGTGACAAATGACAACCTCTACAGTGACAAATGACAATCTTTCCTGTGGTAAATTCAGGGGAAAACAAAATCAACCTCTACAGTGACAAATGACAACCTCTACAGTGACAAATGACAAAATGATTTTCTGCTAAAATTTATCAGGAGAATATTTTGTTTTCATTAAAAAGTTCTTTCAAGGTAAAAAAATAAAAAAAATAAAAAAAATAAAAATAAAAAACATTTTCATCACAGCTTCCAGAAAAAAACCATAAATGACAACCTCTACAATGACAAATGACAATCTTTCCAGTGGTAAATTTAGGGGGAAACAAAATCAACCTCTACAGTGACAAATGACAACCTCTACAGTGACAAATGACAAAATGATTTCACATCACAGATGTCAAATCAAACTTCATCCTCATCATCATCTTCATTCCTGTCTTCATATTCATCAAAAGCTGAGGCGGTTTGCACTATCTCCTCCACAAGAACTTCATCCACAATCGCTGTGATAGATTTTACATTTCCGCAGAAAAGATGTTTGATAGAAAAAACAACTTGCCCAAAAAGTGGCATGCCAATGAGTTCTTTTTGTTTCAAGATAGGCTTCTTTTTCCCGTTTGTCAGCTCCCAGAAACGACAGGAGAAATCTGTTTTGGGGATCTTGGAAGAATAAATCTTGGCGAAAATCTTTTCCTGCTCAGATTTATCCACTTTCAAGAGAGTGAAATCTTCAGCATGATACTTAGCAAAAGACGGAGAAAGTTTCTTCACTTCCGGTTGTTTTTTCATTGCAAGTGAGCGAAGATGAGCTTCCAGTTTGTGAAAAAAGGGAATGTTTTCTTCAGGAAGATTAATCCCCAGTGAAAAAGATTCCCCTTCATGAGCAAAGATTTTAAACTTTGTTCTGAGTTTCAGTTGAAGTTTTTTTTCATCGAGAGAACAGGGGAGTAGACAATAGGAAATCTTTCCAGAGGTTCGTTTTTGAGGATCTTCAAGAATGATTTCGGAAACAGAGACTTTTTCAGGATTCATTTTCTTGGCGGAGATAAAAAAAATAATTATTTCCAAATCCATTTCTCCATGAACTGCATATCTTTTTCAGTTTCGACTGGAAGAAAACCAGTGGCCATATCAACAGCTTTCTGAAAATTTGTTTCCATTTCAACTCCTTTCATCCATGCGATTTCTTCCTCCGTCAACCCACATATTTTGTGAAAGCTGGGATGAATCCAAGTTGCATGATTTTTTATTTCAGCCAGTGGGATCTGAGTTTCTTTCACAGAATAGTAATCTTTTCCATCGATTATGAAAAGTTTTTCTTCACTCATTTTTTATCCAATGGATAAAAAATTCAAACTTGTTCCATGACTTCCACCAAGTCTTTGTGATTTGCAAAAACTGAAGCGTGATTTCTGGTGGATTTTGGTTTTGATTTCTTATTGATCTTTTGAACGATTTTTACTTCCCTTTGATTTGCCCTCAATTTGTCAATAAGGAAATCAAATTCAGGAGATTTCCATGTGATGTAATGAGTGATATCCTCCGAATCAAGGAAATGTTTTTTCTTCTTGAGAATTTGATTGAAAAAAACTGTGCTTGAAATTCCAAACTTTTCTAGTTCAACATAATCAAAAATATCTTCTCCATCAACTTGGAGAAAGGGTTCATCTGTCCTTTCTTCCTGAATGAAAAAAACTTTTCCATCTTTCCTTTTGAATTTTTTGTTTTCTCTTTTGAGGACTCTCCAAATGTTGGTGGTAGGAATATTTGTTTCTTGACTGGCTTCCTTGAATGTGTAGAAAATTTGTTTTTCTTTTCCTTCTTCTTGGATTGAAAACTTCATTTTATTTGGGAAAATATTTTGTTTGTTTAACCAAATAAAATGAGACTCAAAGAGTTAAGAAATTGGGCTCGTGAAGAAGGAATTGTTGGATATTCCCGAATGTCTAAAGAAGAACTTGAAGAACTTTGGGAAGAATCGCAACCCGAAAGACCGAGAAAGAAAGGAAAACTTCCTCCCCGAATGAAGTTCAAAGCCCCGAAAACCCTTTTGGATTCGAGAAATAAAAAAATTTCAGCGCCTATTTTAGTTCCGGAACAAAGTAATTTTCCTTCCAGAGAAATTCCTTCAATCATTGAACAAAATGTGGAAACTGTTGTCGATTGGTTGAATTGGTTGGAAAGTGCGGATGATGTTGATGTTCGGAGGAGATCGAATCCTGCAGTTGAAAGATTGAAGAAGCAGATTGCTGAATTGTGGGAACATGATTTTGTTGTTGAAGAAAGAGAATCCGCTTTGAGAGGTTTTGCGAGATCATATGGCATCGCCGGCAGACCAGGTTTTGCTCCCAGAGAATTTTTGGAGACGGTGAGTCGGAAACTCATTGATTTGTTTGAGAGGAACAAAAGAACAAAGACAAAGATGATTCTTTCCTGTCGAATGAGTCGCACGGATTTGTCAACTGGAGAAGTGATTGAGGAGGTGGTTGATTTCCATTCCCGAATTGAAGTGAATTTGGAAGGAACATCCAGAGAAGAGATGCTCAATCGCATGGTTGAAAGAATTCTTGAAAATCTTGCGAATTTTCAAAGGAGAGGATCTAATTGGAGATTTGAGGAAGTGACAGATTTGAAGATTCTTTTCACCGAGTATCGACCATTGGGTGGAAGTTCTTATATTCCACTTCCTGTCACATTGAAAAACAAGAAAGCTGTGGTGAATTTGAAGAATAATGATGAAATGTGTTTCAAATGGAGTGCGACAAGAGCTTGCTTCCCAGTGGAGAAAAATGCAGAAAGAATTTCAAGAGAATTGAGGCAGCAAGCGGAAAGCCTCAATTGGAAAGGAATTTCATTTCCAACTCCCCTGAGTGATATTGGGAAATTCGAACGGAGGAATTTGGGATTGGCTGTGAATGTTTTTGGGTTTGAAAGTGGATGTGTTTTTCCCCTGAGAATTTCTGAAGTGAAAGGAAGAATGATTGATCTGTTGTGGATCAAAGACGACTCGAAAACTCACTTCTGTTGGATCAGAAGTCTCAGTCGTCTTTTGACGAATCAAATGACAAAACACAATGGTGCAGTTGTTTTCTGCAGAAGATGTTTGAACCATTTCCCCAATGAAGAAAGATTGGAGAAACATATGGCATCATGTGAACAATTTGAAGCTGTGAAAATTGTTATGCCAGTTGAAGGTTCAACCGTGAAATTCAAGAATTTCAACAGGAAAATGATTTTTCCATTTGTGATCTATGCCGATTTTGAAGCGAGACAACTCCCCGTTTCATCTGCGGGACCAAATCCAATGGCAAGCTTCACGGAGAAATTTCAAAAGCACATTCCCTGTTCTTTCGCTTTCCATGTCGTTTCACCTTTTGTGAAACGAGATCCAGTTTTATTTCGAGCAGAAAATGATTCTGTGGACGTTGGGGAAAGATTCGTGAAAGATTTGGTGCAGTTTGTGAAAGGAATTCAAGAAGAGGTGAAGTTCCCGAAGCGGATGAAATTTGGGAGGAAAGAGAAAGAAAAATTTGATGCAGCAACTATTTGTTGGATCTGTGAAAAAGAATGGGAGTTGGGAGAAAAGCCAGTCAGGGATCACTGCCACTTTTCTGGAGAATTCAGGGGAGCCGCTCATGACAATTGCAACCTGAACTTCAGGAAACCAAAATTCACCCCTGTGTTTTTCCACAACCTGACTGGTTATGACGCTCATCTTTTCGTGAAAAATCTGGGAAAGATTGAAGGCGATATCACTTGCATCCCCAACAACGAAGAAAAATATATCTCCTTCTCCAAAAAGATTCTGTTGGGAACAAGATTGAATGACAAAGGGAAAGTTGTGAAAATTTGGCATGAAATTCGATTTCTGGATTCAGCTAGATTCATGGCAGCTCCCTTGGGAAACTTGGTGAAGAATTTGACGGACGAAGACTTCCTGGAAACTCAGAAAGTCTTTGGAGAAAAATGGAAGTGGATGAAACGGAAAGGAGTTTTTCCATATGAATGGTTGGATTCAGTCGAAAAATTTCAGGAGAAAAAACTGCCTGAGAAATCCACCTTCTTCTCCAAACTGAATGATGAGGGTGTCTCCGATGAAGACTTCGAGCACGCCTGGAAAGTTTGGAAAGAAATGGAGATGAACAACATGGGGGATTTCCACGATGCATATCTGAAATCAGATGTGACTTTGTTGGCGGATGTGTTTCAAGAATTCAGGAAAGTTTGTCGGAAACATTATGACGTCGATCCTGCATGGTTTTACACTTCTCCCGGTTTGGCTTGGGATGCAGCTTTGAAGGAAAGCGGAGTTGAATTGGAATTGCTGAATGACCCAGATATGTTGCTGTTCTTTGAGAGAGGAATTCGTGGAGGTGTTTCAACCATCCTTCACAGGAGAGCAAGGGCAAATAACAAATTCATGGGAGATGATTTCAATCCGAAACAACCTAGCACATTCGTTCCCTATTGGGATGCAAATAGCCTCTATGCTTGGGCAATGACAAATCCTCTCCCAGTGGGTGGGTTTGAGTGGATGAACGAAGAAGAATTGAAAAACTGGGAACATGAAAGTTGTGTATTGGAAGTGGACGTGGAAATCCCAGATGAATTGCATGATTTCTTCAATGACCTGCCGCCTCTTCCAGAGAGAGTTGTGACGGGAGGAGTGGAAAAGTTGATTCCCAACTTGAATGACAAAGAAAAGTTAATTGTGCATCGGAAAATCTTGAAACAAGCTCTGGATCTGGGCTGCCGCTTGAAGAAGATTTGGAGGGGAGTGAAATTCAAAGAAGAAAAATGGTTGGACTCCTTCATTCGAAAAAACATTGTGTTGAGACAAAAATCCAAGAATGCCTTTGAGAAAGATTTCTTCAAGTTGATGAACAACGCTGTCTTCGGAAAAACAATGGAAAACATCAGAAAGAGAATTGACTTCCATTTGGCGACGTCGCAAGAACAACTGGTGAAATTCTCTTCCAAATGCAACTTTGAGCATTGGACAGTGTTTGATGAAAATTTAATTGGAGTTCATATGAAGCGAATCAAAATGATTTTCAACAAACCTGTTTTTGTAGGGCAAGCAATTTTAGACATTTCAAAGACTTTGATCTATGACTTCCACTATGAATATGTCAAAAAGAAATGGGAAAAAGCTCAGTTGTGTTTCACTGACACTGACTCCCTGCTCTATGAAATTGAAACAGAAAATTTGTTTGCGGACATCGCAGGAGATATTGATGCGAAATTTGATACTTCCGAATTTTCTGAAAAGCATCCTTGCGTTGTGGATGGTACTCTGGAGAGGAAAAACAAGAAAGTTTTGGGACTGATGAAAGATGAAACACATGGAGAAACCATTGAAGAATTTGTGGGATTGAGATCAAAACTATATTCCTTCAAGTTGTATGGAGGTGGGGGAACAAAGAAATGCAAAGGTGTAAAAAAGAAAGTTGTGAAAAAGCGACTCTCACATGAAGACTTTGTTGCCTGCTTGGAAAGCCAAAAACCAGCAATGAGACAGATGAATTGCATCAGAAGTTGGAAGCATGAACTCTTTTCCCAAACTCTGAACAAAACTGCATTGAGTGCAAATGATGACAAACGATTTGTGTGTGAAGATGGAATTACCACTCTCGCTTGGGGGCATTGGCGACTTGAGGGAATGGGGGAGAAAGAGCCACCACGAGTGAAATCTGATGAAAAACAACGGATAGTTGAGGCGGGTTGGGAAGAAGTTCAAAAAGAACCACCACGAGTGAAATTTGATGGAAAACAACAGATTGAGGAGTTATTGGGGATGGTTTGGATTGGTTGAATTTTATGCTGGAAAAGGCGTTTCAGTAGTTAGTCATTGAGAAAGCTGGCTCACTTCTATTTCACGCTAATTTCGAACGTATTTCATTGCGTAGTCACTCCCTAAGTTCAACGCAATAGCAACTCGTTCCTCATATCACACAACCTATTCAAGTCAATGGAAAACGTGTCAGATTAGTGTGAGATAGATTTGAGCCAGTTCTAACAATAAACTATACAATGAAATACGTTCGAGATTAGCGTGAAATAGAAGTGAGCCAGCTTTCTTAATTGATAACTTGAAAATAGATTTGAGCCAGTTTTAACAATAAACTATACAATGAAATACGTTCGAAATTAGCGTGAAATAGAAGTGAGCCAGCTTTCTCAATGACTAACTACTGGTAGGAATGGCATCTTCGGGACCAAGAGAACTGTCAGTACAGTGGAACCTCGATTTAACGAAGTGCCAAGGGACTGGGGAAATGGGTACGTTATATCGAAGGTTCGTTATATCGAAAACCTCGTTATAACGAATTTGCGGAGAAACAGCCAAAATGTTGTTATATCGAAGTATAGTTAATAAATGTTTTGTAACGGTGCTATGTATTTCCGGATCTTAACAAATAACATTTGCGATGCCTGTATGAAGCTACAGTACATTGAAAATTTAACTACGGCACTGGAAAACTGTACAGGTTATACCTTTGCCTTATAGCACACACTGTTGGTCTGTTCCGCATTCATCTTTTGTCGCGCGTTGCGTTTATTCGTTATATCGGGGTAGATTTTACGTTTGGGCTGCCGGATTGTGTTCGTTATATAATTATAACGAGGATTTCGTTATACCGAGGTTCTGTTCCATACATTTTATTTGTAATTTTGCCGGGCTGAAGAACATAATCGTTAGTGAAACCGAGGACTTCGTTATATAGAGGTTCGTTAAATTGAGGTTCCACTGTAATAGACAAGTTTCCGTATTATAGAGATGTCTGTAAGGAGCGGTTCGACTTCACGAGCCTAATGGCTCACAACTACCGGAGCTTAACCCGGTTTCTGTAGCATGAAGCGACTGAGAGTATTACTACTCTTTCCTGGAAATGGGATGCAGGTCCATCGCAAGATTACCCCCCAGCATTATGTCGCCGGAACCCATTTGTACACCTGGGTGAGAGAGACAACGTGGAGCAAAGTTTCTTGTCTAAGTAAACAACATGACGGCAGGGACCAGGCACGCGAAACAAAATGTTTTTAAAATACCTCAAAATCATTCTTATGAAACAAATCATTAAGGTATTTCAGGGCTTCGTTCGTCCCAGGAGTAACTTGCAATACTTGGTCACTGAAAAAAAGAACATGATAAAAACATTAGTATTCCCAATTTTCCCAAATGAACTTGTTCATTTGTCTTGTTGGCACTGCCGAGACACACGACTGAGCTTCCACTAAGACAACCACAGGTCAGCGACTAAAAGACTGTCGATCGCATATATGACAGTTTATTCATTCAAAAGCAAATTTTGAGTGAAGGTAAAGACGACAGAAGTCAAGGTAAGTAAAGCTAAAGAGGTGAAGGAGGGTTCAGGGCAAATGGACAATACAGTCAACTTTTTTTTTTTTGAACTCATGGAAAAAAAATACAGTCAACTATTTCTAAAACAGACAAGACGGACATCGTCGGTGGCCGTCCACTCAGTTTATTATGAGAGATTGAGGTTTTAAGTGTCCGTCTTCGAGGGGTGCCTGTTTACAGAGAGTACCTTATTCTTACTAAATTTCGTGCGTACTAAATTTCGCGATTTTCGCGTTTTGGAAAAAATCGCGAAAAAAAGAGAGCGCGAAAATTAAAAACGCGAAATTTAATACCATATTATACTGTATAAGAAAATAATGCATAAATTATAAAGGTTGAGGAGATCTCCACGCTTTGACTCAAGAACCTCAACATTGACGACGCCATCTCGTAAAAGTAGAAAGTGCGTAACTCTTGATATTTCTATATGGCTATTTTGTGAACACTCGTTTAGGGCTTGGGAGATTAAAGAAATGGAAAAATTGCGAAATTAAATATATTAAATGTATTTTTTCCTGGAATCGCGAAATACAGCTCCCGAATTTTCGCGAAGTTAAGTACACGCGAAAATTAGTGAGAGGCTTGTTGTTTCTTCGAACCTCTCCTCTCGGACTCCTCTTTAATACGGATACCTCTCTATTCACAGGCGGCCCAAGCTTACTATCGGATAACCGGGACGTGACCCTTGCTTTGAACACGAAGTTCCGGTAAAAAAGGAACCTGGCCTGGCCCTTCTCACCACCAGTCGTCAATCAACCACTGAAGCATTAATAACTGACAAACAACATGCGTCATTACTAAGACCATTGCTAACACAATTTGGAAAAACTTTATGAAAGTTATATCAGAAGTCTTTATGAACTTCTATTTCTTGTTTTGCTTAGGTAAAATCTTGGTTTATGAGATTTTTGAAGCAAATTATATTGAAAGGACGCGCAAGTTAACCACGTTTGGTAACTGAAAGACGCCT
Source organism: Dendrophyllia cribrosa (assembly GCA_024195265.1). Lineage (NCBI taxonomy): Eukaryota > Metazoa > Cnidaria > Anthozoa > Scleractinia > Dendrophylliidae > Dendrophyllia > Dendrophyllia cribrosa. Next base: position 26,400,887 of record JAJLRJ010000012.1, read on the forward strand.
TAATTTGCATTTCACACCCAAAAGGTGTGAAATGGGGGAGAAGCTAAGCCTTTTATACCGGAACTTCGTGTTTAAAGGCCCACCTTCACCCAAAATGCTGTGCGCGCCGTGGTCACTTTCTTTGCTGAATTTCGTGTAACACGAAATTCACGCTTGAATGCGTGCAACTAATCAGATCACGCGTATGAACAATGGAGCATTTCAAAACAAAAACAAACGACCGCAACGTCTTTTGGGTGAAGGTGGGCCTTTAAAGAGAGGTTTGTGTAATAGTGAGCTTGGGCCGCCAGTGGTATTAGAGCGGGGGGGAGGGGGGGACTCCTATATAAAAAAGATGGGGATGCTCGTCCGAAATTTTCGAAAAGCACCCTAAAAGGTACATGAATGTTGTTTGATGGGCGTGGCTCAAATGAATTTTTACCTCTAAGAGGTACCAATTCTTAAACAACACATGTCATATTCTGGGCTTTATACCCTAAAAGGTACCGCGATAATTCCAACGGGGGTCATTTTGAATTTTAGCACCCCAAGAGGTACCAATATACAAATTTTTGACCCCTAAAAGGTACGACGAGCACCCCCGTCATTTTTATATGGGAGTCCCCCCCCCTCCCGGGGGTATTAGAGAGGTTCAACTGTAATTCAAGAGATGTTCTTCATTGAAAGAGGTTTTGAAGCCTTTCAAGAATAATTAGTATTCGCTGAAAGAATAAGTAGCCAATGTAAGATTTTTAAATCTTAACTGGGAGAACTGGATCTTAATATTCATTGAATCAAAGGTGAAAGACGGGACTGAGTAAATGATAACCTACGATTCCTTCAGTACATGATAACACAATCCCCGGGGGGGGGGAGTACTTGGGTCAACTTTTGCTGGGTATGTGCCGCTGGCTTCTCAGAGCCCCTACCCCATTATAGTTTATTCTGTGGCCAATTATAGACCCCATCTTAGTCACTTTTGAGTAAATATAAATTTCGCAATCCCAACTTAGTCACTTTCTGTTTAGCCATCTACCTTGAGTTCGGAACCCTTTTAACTGGGTCATCCTCAAATGAATTGACACATTTATTAAATGTAGAAGACTTTACTCTTCACCTACAAACCTTCTGGTACATTTGTTAACCGAAAATATTTACAAGCTAAAACTACACAAAAAAAAATACTTGCCAGAATTTTCTTACCCCAAAAAATGCCGACAATTTGCGACCCCATTCTAGTAACTCTATTAAAAATGCAACCCCATTATAGTCAATCCTGCGGCACATCCCCATTAGCCCATTACTAGGAAGTACCCCCCCCCCCCCCCCCCCCGGGACACAATCCTTCACAATACATGTATTGTTTCAACAGTTTCGTTTCTGTCCAACAGTTTCCAAGTCTTTTATGACACAAAAAGACATTCCTAACTTATTTGTCAAAATATGGAGGCGTAAACATTCCAACGCTTCAGCTGGAAGGTGATCAATGTACTGCTGAAAATAACGTAAATCGTTCACTGAAACATGAAGAAGAAGAAATGAACTTATTGCACAATAGTGAAGGGTTCCATGAGTTCAAAAATCATTAATCGGTTTGTCTTAAATGAATACTTAAAGGCGATTTTAGTTGTTAAGCGCAGGAATTTCGAAATTGCAAAGAACGATCGAGAATTATAGCGACCGGAAAAGAAAGACACGGAGTTGAAGAAGATTAATAAAACTACTGCTTTTGTATCACTTACCCATGAAATGTCTTTCTTCTCTCCAAACTTGTCTGTCCAAAAACCAGGAATGTAAGAAAAACCAGGATTTGGCAGAAACCAACAAAATTCCTACTCCAAAACATCACAAAGAGCAAGCCGTGTTTATATGGCTTACAAATGTCTTGCGCTTTGATATGTTACCTGATATGTAACAGATCAGTTTTAAAAATAGTATTATTTAATAGTGTGCGGTAGTGACGTATTAGAGGTCACATTAACGTTTCTGTCGTCACCTGGTGTGCTTCACGCAGACGTCCTGAGGGCTCGTCACGCAATCTTTTTTAAAGTGGACATGGCAGCCACTGGCATAGCCACTGCCATAGCCTTGAGGCGTTGGGGTCTCATCGAAAATCATCGACCTCGCCGTTTACTATCAACGGTTTTCGATGAGATCCTTACACCTGGCTATACCATGCTGATGAGTCCTAGCGCGCGCTTCCTAGAAATTTCGCCCAGGGGTCAATTCGATAAAACTTTTACAAGTGTGATTTACATGTGTAGCTGTTGTTTTCAACCATTGAAGCAATGGCTACACTTGTGAATTACACTGTCCATGGCTGGGTGCCACTACCCGGATGACATACTAATGTGCGCATGCGTAAGATAATGGCCATACCGCGGGGATGGGGCATGCGGTGTGTTTCCTTGCTGTGAGTGACGTCTCCTAAACAAAGTAAACGGAATTCCCCGGGGGGGTACTCAACAAAGTTTTGTACGGGGATGCTCCACCCCGAGGTCCAAACCCTTACCATTTCATATACCGTTTTTGACAGAAAAGGTACCCCTTTCATAAACCTTTCATTGAAAATGGTACCCCTTTCATATACCTTTTATTGAAAATGGTACCCCTTTCATATAGCCTTTACGTGCATCTGTTTGATATATTTTGAAAGGCCGTTTTTATAATACTTAAATCGCAGTTTTCCCTCCCTTTTTTATGCTTCAACTCGTGTTTTCGCTACCATTTCCTATTGTTCGTGAAATCCCTACCCTTTCACATACTTCAACTCGTGAAATCCCTACCCTTTCATATACCGCCAGCCTCAAAAAGGTACCCCTTTCGGGCAGAGCATCCCCGTATAGCCCATTATAGGGAGTAACCTCCCCCCCCCCTGGGCGGAATTCAATTGAACTTGAACAAGCATTAAATTCATTAAAGCTCTCTATACAGTGACACGAACAGGAACATCAGACATTAGTCAGTTTGGACGGGAACTTTCAATTTGAACCGAGAGGAAATTTTTTCGCACAAAGCCAAATGTTCAGCATTATAGAGAAAGTGCTCATTGTTCTGTTACCGCGAGTTAAAATAATCATCATCGCTTTCGTCATCGAGCCACATGGTATGAACTAACTAATTAATTTTAAAAATTCACTAAATCTTCAATACTTCTTATTTCTCTAAATTGTACCAATCCTTTGAGCTCCAAAACATACCCAAAAATCATCCAAAATTTTGCAAAACACCCCGTAACATAGATAAGTGAAATGAGCATAGGGTTTTGGATTACTTGAAACTTGAATGAGATATTCCCATGGCACGAGATGCAAATCAGGGATGATCGTCGTTTTAACAATATTACAAACATGTTCCGATTGTTCCATGTTATAACATCATCAATGCAATTTCGAAGGGAGTGCAACGCAGAGGATTGCGAATCGTTCTGATTGATAGCAATTTACAGTTGAGAATCGTCGAGGTAGAACATGCAGTCTAAGTTATGTCTTGTTTTTTTTTTATGTCCTGCCAAGGCGCAACACCCGGGGGGGGGGGGGGGGGGGGGTACTCCCTATAATGGGCTATACGGTGATGCTCCACCCGAAAGGGGTACCTTTTTTAGGCCGGAGGTATTTTTAACATTTTTCTGTTAGCCCCTGAAGAAGGTTTGTTTTCAAACCGAAATATTGGGCAAATTTGTTTGAATATATAAATTTTGTTTTATTTCTTTTGTTTACTCTTTCATCGCCTTGCCGTAAGGATCAGTTTGCCGTTTTCTGATTTTCTATATGAAAAGGTAGGGATTTCACGAGTTGAAGTATATGAAAGGGTAGCTAGGGATTTCACGATGTATAGGAAACGGTAGGGAAAACACGAGTTGAAGTATAAAAAGTGTTCATACTTTGTACATACTTTGTAAAGTGTGATTTGAACATTGGGGGTCCACCTAGAATGGGGTCTAGGACTCTTTTGCGGACCTCCTATGGCTATTTCTAGTCTACAATTTTTTTTTTTGTAATGTAATTTATTTCTATTTTAGCCATGAGTTGTAATAAATAAATAAATAAATAAATAAAGCGTACATACCAAAAAATTGCCCCCTGGAAGGAGACATTTGCTCCGGGCGTGCGCGTTACTAAAATGAACTATTACTCATGCGCAGTTGAGTTTGAAAGGCCTGGGCGCTAGTCCGCGCAAGTCACCAATAGAAGCCAAAATGGGTTCAGTCGAAGCATATTGCACTGAAAAAATGGCAAAATGACGGGGTTTTTTTTCGCTCCAACTAAACCATATTTCCCACCAAAATGTTCACTATACCACAGTCTCTTCAAAACCGAGTGTGGATGTTGACATTACGCCTATTTTAAAAAATGAGTTATGCCGCTAAAAGCGATGATCGCGCGGTTGAACTCCATACAAGCCTTTACGTGGTCACTTCAAGGTCAAAATGACGGGATTTTTTTTTGCGTCTGTGATAAGGGGACGTCATGTTTATAAAACAGTGGTCACCAAAGCTTGGAGAAAGGCTAGTGTGTCGGAAAGACGAACGAAAGGAGGCTAAAGAGCATGATGAATATGCTGTTGGAACATTCATTCAAGAGAGTAGCAAGCTGGTTGGACATTTTTTTCTCGGGGGAGGGGGGGAGGGGCGGGGGGGGGGGGCGCTTATTTGGACGGCGGCGCTTATTACAAATTTTGAGCCTTAGGAGGGGCGCTAATTCGAAGCGGGGCGCTTATTTAAAGCTGGGCGCTAATTCGAGCATTTACGGTATTCAATGAGGTTTGAACAGTGGTTTCTTTAACCGCTTGCATGCGGTAATTTGATGTTGTGCCTGACTCGTCCCCAGTCGTCTCTCATTATTAGTATTTGGCGTGGAAGACTAGAACGGGCTCTTTAACGAAGGGGATGACGGGAAGGAAGAAGGGAGAAGGGAGAAACGACGTCTCCCCTCTTTCCTCCTTCCCATCACACCTCGTGCTCCTCTCGTTAATTGAGAGACGACTGGGGACGAGTCAGATGTTGTGCCCGTTGAGAAGACTGGATTCTAAACTTTTCCTTGATCGCGCGAAGCCTGGATACCAACAATTCAAGATGGCGGACGAGTTGTGCAAGTTTCCACTGGAGTTAGAGATATTTTGCCGCCTGGCATTGTGACGGATTAATTTTGTACAAAATGCTTACACCAGTCTTTGACCTAAGCCAAGACGACGAGTTTGTTGCGGTGATCATCAAAACCCCCTATGTCAAGGTAGAATCAGATTTTCTAAGATGATTTGATATTAACCTGTATTAACACATGGTGACACGAATAATTATTTTGGGCTCATCTTCGGTGTAAAATCCTGTTTTTGTTTTCTACCTATTTCTACCTATTGCTGTCTTGCACTCTATTGTTGTATATGTTTCGTTTTCTTTGTTTTAAGTCACTCTTGAGTTTCGCAGGTTTTTACACCGAGGTAAACCCATATTTTGGCACATAATTCTTGCTAGTCACTTTATAAATCTAACTAAGCTTACACTGTATATTCTCTTGTTCTGATCTTTTGTTAATATACAGATTGCTGATGTTGATTTCTACATAAATGGTACAGAATTCAAATTTTACGTGAAGCCATATTTTCTTAGGTAAGCTGAAATCGGTGTAAAAATGTAATTCGTGCGAAAGCTTTAAAACTGTACAGTTGACCAGTACATGATCACTTACATGTAACTTAAGTCCAACTTTGTCTTTCTCACAGACATTTTTTTTCTCTTTTTAGACTAAATTTGCCAGGGGAACTTATTGAAGATGGCAGGGAATCAGCATCTTATGACATTGATAAAGGTTTGACTTTTAAGAGCGATTTTACAGTACCCTGCCACTTATTTACATATTGCTGAACGTTTTATAGAACGAGGCATATGAAAACAAAAGGATCCATTCTTATTCAAGGAGATGCAAATATGTGGCTGGATATGCTACAGTTGAGCCAATGTTTGTACACCCTGTATGTAATATATTTGGTCACGTAAAACGTGATAGAATGTTTTTATTTTTTTGAACAATGGCTTCCGATAGGTGGTTTGCAACCATTCCTGAGGATTTAAAAGACAAAAAAGCAGTGGCCATGCTGGTGTACGGAAGAAAAGAAAGTATTAGATGCTAATGACAAATCCTTTGTTTCGTACACCAGCATGACTATTGCCAGGGCTAAAAATTAACTCCAATGTTTGGTGGCCAGTCAGGGCAGTTTGCTTGAATTCTTAGTGGCCCATCCCAAAATAATGTAGCCCCCAATTTCCTCTAGTTTAAAACGAAAAACTGAAAGTCCGTTCTCAAAGCGAAAACATGTGCAGTTTGGAAACCGTCCCACACAGAACTCTGGGTAAGTATAGAGTCACATGGTAATCACAAAATCAAAATGGCGTATAAATGTTGTGACCATTAAAACGGCTAGGAATTTTCCACTTCAGAACTAAAAATTGACTAAAATTGATAAACTCAGGAAAAGGAAAGAAGAGAAAGGTAGTCCAATTAAACTTCATAATAATTATGAAGTTTAATTAAAACACTAAATAATTATTATTTAGTGTTTTTAACTTTGTACTTTGCATAATTTACATAACCAGCTTTTCGAAATTCTGAAACAACTGGTGATCAAACCTCAACGTTTGGTGGTCATTTTTAAGTCGTTTTTGGTGACGGTGCGACCGCCAATTTTTTGCCCCACTATCACTCGGAAGAAGTTGGCAGGTATAGGAGAAGTGTTTCTTCAATGGAGGTGTTCCCGTAATGGAGCTGTCCCAAAATAGATTATGTTCTATAATTTTTACTTATATTGCTCCTTTGTATTATAGGAACATTTTCAGTTAAGCTGCCAAAACTGCGGCCAGGGGAATTCTTTGAGGGTCTGGATTTGCTGACAACACTGTTGGCTCCAAAAAAGAAAGCTCCCGCTACAATCAAACCCATTATTGAGCTTACTGGTGAGCACCTGTCTGTACACATAGAAAAAACTTGTACACTGTAGGCTGGGGATTATACATGTAGCTCCACCCCCCCCCCCCCCCCCCCCCCCCCCCCTCCACCACCCCCACACACACATATAAAATTTTGGAAGGTTTTAACCTCCCTCCCCCAGCCCACCCCACTTATTAATAGTGATTTGAATCAAGGTCAGTGTAACCCTCACTAAACAAAGTTGATTTATTTATTTTTATTTATTTTTATTTTACCTTTAAATTAATCTTATTGAATATCCAAAGTGATGACCACTAACCTGCTGGGCCTAAGCTAAATACAGTATTGTTATGCTGCATGTGTATAGCTAGAAGATACAATATTAATTTAAGTGCAGTAACTATTAACAACCGTTTTAGATTCTGCATACAACTGTATTATATAGGCTTCCCTTTAGAACAGACTTACATGTACATTGTGTACAGTGTAGTATTATTATAAGATATTTACTATTTACATTGAAGATGATGGGAAACTTTCTGATGGCAATCAAGAAAATGGAAGTGACAGTGATAACGATGATGATGAATTTGATTGGGAATTGGAGCAGCAGCTGCCGCTATCAAATCAGGTCATTTATTTACTGCTGCATTTATTTAATACACTGTATTTAGTTTTCATTTAATTTTCGTTTGTGGATCTCAAGGCATCCTCTATAGAATTACATTGTATGTTTAGCATGTAGCAATTTTATTGTATTTAAACAATAACATTCAAGTTAAATCCAATAAATAAAGATAAACTATAAGTGATGTGTGCCTGAAAACTATGAACCAAATATCACTTTTAATATTAATTAATTTAATATTTAATCTTACAGGAAATTGTAGGACTTAGCTTGCATGACACAAAATATGGATTTGCTAACCAAAAGAGTGGAATCTTTAAAGGCCGCGAAGTAAGTATGGTTTAGTGAAGTATTCCTGAGCTTATAATAATTATTTTATTATTAATAATATTAATATTATTATAGCCAGAAAACTGTTCATAATAATTATTATTATGAATACTCAGTTTTCTCAACTGGCTTTTCAAGAATTAATTTAAAATGCTGTCTTTCTTTTATAATTAGATTAAATGTGCATAAAACTGGGGCACCCAATAGCCAAGTTTGCCATAGCTAGGCCACTTCGAAAAATACCATAATACTCTTTAAAGTGCAGGTTTGGGTGGTGCTTGATGTAAGCCTGATTTTTCCAATTTCTTTTGTTTTCAGCACGAACTTCACGTGCTATGCTCACTTCATCTTCTTGGCAATTTGCATACTATCGTAGCACATTTGTATACGAACACACAATGCTACGTCCTAGCGTTCCTACATGTACTCTGAATTCCATTGTGCCATTCTAACAAAGGAGACTTGAATAATTACACCCCGGTGAGGCTGAGCCTGCACATAAAAGATTATTATGGTATTTTTCGAAGTGGCCTATAGGCTTTACATGCAGTTATAGTCATGTTCACGTTTCTTTTGATGATTTCGGATGCTGGTTAAAGGGATACATGTATTTGTATCAGCTACCCGCCAATCTCGATCTCTTTGGATCCCTTTGTTGAAAATTTAACAGGCCGAATGTATTAGGAACAAAATTAATAATACATGTACATGTCTATTATATATTCTTTTCTCTGAAAAAGTTAGCTTGAGTATGATTTCCATGTAATCTGAAAACCTGAAGGCAGTATGAGCATCCATGGACAGCTATTTGGCACTGCAACAAGTCCTTTAAGGTTTTGCATTGGCCTATAAAGTTTACCAGCTGTTTTTGGTTGACTGCTTATATTAGTCTTAGTGGTCAGGGTGCCAATTGGATGTGTGATGTTTGATCTGAACAAATTGCCAGTTAAAGTTAAATTTTGACTTTTTTTTTACGTTGTCACTTACAGCAGTTACATGTACTATTAACGTGTGACCCATCTCTTCATCTCAGAAGGTCAAACCTACGTTTGGTGGATGTCAATCAAAGGAAAACCATTAACATTGTTTTATATTCTGACTGGATTTCAAACAATTTTACCAAAAAGAAATAGTAAGCATTTTAAACAACCAAATTGCCAGCTTAAGTTAAATTTTGACATTTTTTTTTTACGTTGTCACTTACAGCAGTTACATGTGCTATTAACGTGTGACCCATCTCTTCATCTCAGAAGGTCAAACCTACGTTTGGTGGATGTCAATCAAAGGAAAACCGTTAACATTGTTTCATATTCTGACTGGATTTCAAACAATTTTACCAAAAAGAAATAGTAAGCATTTTAAACAACCAAATTCAAAGTCAGTTTTTTTTCCCTTTATTTGTCTTCACAATCATGTACATGTATTTACAACCAGCTACTTTAATTTAAGTGGGTAAAAATGTAACTAATTAAATAACTAGCGATAATTCAAAGTCAGTTTAACAGTTACAGTAAATTACAGTTTTGAAGAGAAGATTTCATTCAACATGATAAAAAAAAACTGGCACTGCATGCAGCTGTAGCTTTATGATTGTGATCCGCCTACAGTACTTTTTATCATGCATCACTGCATGAGTTGCAAATTATCACGTGCAGCGAAATTTAAAAGTTTTGTGCTAAAAATGCGATTTCTGCAAATGGCAGCTTTTCTTTTTGATGAAACTGGCTTGGAAATCAAGTTTGATTATAAGTCTAATAATAGCTTCTCTCAGCTGGTAAAATTGTCGATCTTTTATAATTAAGCTCTGTTTGATTGAAATCCTGTCAGAACCCAAAATAGTTTTATAATTACAGCTTTTCTTTGATTGACATTCTTTAAAACTCAGCTTTATCCACCTTTTTCGAAGGCGGTGGGTCGCATTTTATTAGTATTACCGCTGTACATGTAATAAGAACTGAAATGAAAAAAAAATATTTACAGTGGCAGCCAAGAGAGCACCACTACTTGAATGTTTATCTTGACATGGTCCAGTTGTTCACTGAAAGGTTTTGTTTTCTAACAGGCAGAACTTCATGAGATAGCAGAAATAATGGATCCTGACTCGATGACTTTGAGTGAAAGACGAGAAGCCAGGAGAGTAGGTGAAGATTGCAAGTTTGACGAGGAATATTATTTGTAAGGAAGTGACCATTTTTGTACTTTCACATTTTAAAATGGCCAGACTGCTGTTAAGAAGCAGGGGTTTAATCCCCAATGCCTGCCCTTCTCCACATTCAAAATGGCAGGGCAGGTGAAGAAACTCCTGGACGAGGCTGCCATTAATTCTCAAAAATCCTGGGGTATTTTGTAGCCTAAAACATGATAAAATGTGTTTGTTTTGTTTGCACGATGGTTTCAGATTGGCAAAAAATAAAAGGAAAATCTGCAAAGGACCGCAAACAATAATGCTGCTAACGGTATACGTAGGATCTGTGAGAGACCTAACCAGCCAAAAAATGAACAAACATACTGATCTGAGTACAAAGTACGTAACCTGGTATGGTGAATGGGTCATTGACTGATGTGTAATCTATTTGCGCTGGCTTTCTTGCTCACAGGCAACATTTAGTTCGCTACACCGTGCTGAAGAGTTGCAATAACCATGAAACAGCTGTCCACGGTTGCGATCCTACTTTAACGGTTTCTGTCGTGATGGTGTCTCGCAAAGTCTAGTTTTTTACGTAGTCAAATCTGCCCTGCAGTTTGTTATAAGAAAACAATGTGGCTGTCAAGCACTGTAGATAACCCCCGAAAACGCCTTTTTGTGTGTCACGCACGACAAAATACTCCACGATTCTTGGAGTATTATTTTTGGCAGCCTTTTCCAAGGGTTTCTGTACCTGGCCCATCATTAGGGAGCTTAACCAACCACGACGGCGACGGCAGTGAGAATGGCACAGAACAATAGGTTTAATGAGCGAAAACAATACCTCTGCACATTTCTTTGCTGTTCCCTTAACTCTATTCAGCCTGGGCTTTTTCGGAGTTGCTGAGCCGGCCTGGGGGTGGGGGTGGGGGGGGGGGGGGGGGGGGGGGGGGGGTGCATCTTGGAGCCATCTTGGATCCGCCATCTTGGATTTCTGAAATTTTTTAAAACCCCTTAAAAACCGTCCAAATTGACGCAAAATTAATCAAAACCAATAAATAAACGCTAAATGACGTAAAGATACAAAAGTTATACCAATAAACATTGTTTTTCTTCATTCAAAGGTATAAATATGCATATTTCAAAAAACATGGCTGTCAAAATCATGGAAACATGATCACGTGATCAAACAATTGTCATATAAAATTGTTGCCAGATGAATTTTTGGAAAAGTCACAAAGTTTGATGGCGTTTGAATGCATATTAAAAAAGTTATGAATTGAATGTTGAAAGTTAGCGCGGGCACTTTGTGCCCCCCCCTCCCCCCCAGGCCGAATAGGGTTTAAAAAAAAAAACGTCAAATCATCAAATTATAGGTTTTGTGGAGAACGTGAACACACGACAGTTACTTTTGCTTTCTCCATTTAAACTGGAAGGCCATCCCTTCAAATTCAGCTCCTGTGCAATCCAGTCACATGAGACACACTAAACAAATTGGAACAACTGCAAAGTAGTTGAAAATATCCTATCCTTGGCGTTGCCATCATCGTTGCTTAAGCTCCCTATTATGAAAATGGAGAAATCCCTGCGGAGGTTTGGTTCCCATCAATGCATTCAGGAATTGAATTTAAGACTCAATGACACGCAAGCTAAAAACGTGAGGAAGAAAATAGAAGCACCCTTTTGTTTCTCGCCAGTCCCTCCTTTCCTCTTCTCCTCTTCCTTCCCCATTTGTGCTTGCTACACGGTCTAAAGCGAATGATACACGGTACAACAACATACAACATTGGTTGCTCAACAAATGTTGTACTATGTTGCAACTTGTTGAATGAGTAACAAACACATTCAACATTTTAAAACGATTGACTGACGCCGTTCAACAAGTTGCAACTTGTTGAACGGAATAGAGCCAAGTTCTATTTTCGTTCAACAACGTTCAACAACTTTCAACATTCAACATCAAATGATACACTGTCAACATTTGTTGAACAGCGGCTGCAACATTTGTTGCTCAACAAATGTTGAACCGTGTATCATTGGCTTAAGTTTTTACAACCATGAATACAATGAGGGCTTTTCCCTAAACTGCATATCATTCACAGGCCAACACCAACCAGACTATAATTATGCCATTTGGTTGATTCAAAGGTTGACTATATCACTTAATATGCAGAGTTGTATTTTTTATCAGGGCAGACTTTTTCAATGAAGATGAAATCCAGCACCTTCTGGATTACAAGCCTCCCTGGGATGCTGAATGTTTAAAACACAAAGAGAGCATATCAGAGGTACTGTACATGTACATGTCCAATGACAGGGGTTCTGGTAGTACCTTTCAGGGGTAAAAAATGTACACTGTATATTGGTACCACTTCTAATGGCCAGTTTACACATGCAATTTTTTATGCGATTTTTGTCGCACTCTCCAATGCAACTTTTTTCGCAACTGGGGCAAGTGTTAAAAAAAATAGCGGCGATTTCTGTGCGATTCGGGTACGATATTTGCTGCAATTTACTATGATTTCCCCAAAATCGCTGCGAGGTTGCATCTGCATCGAAACCTCTGTGACTTTGCATGACAAATCGTGCCCAAATCGCACTAAAATCGCTGCTAGTTCACACACGCGATTTCAAGATGCAATTTGTGCACGACAAAAATTGCATTAAAAAGTGCAACAAAAATTGCACTAAAAATACCGTTAGAATTATTGTGGTACCTTTTAGGGCATTGAGCCTCAAAAATATCACAGGAATGTTTAGTTTCGGTACCTCTTAGGGGTAATCCATTTGAGCCACACCCATCACATGTATGAGATTCTGGTACCTTTTAGGATTTTATTGAAACTTTTCGATGAGCACCGCCATTTTTATTTAGAAGCCCCCTTGGAAGGGGGAGGATATATGTACATAAAAGGTAGAGAGTAAAGGCCACGTCCAGTTCAGCTGATTGAGTGAGCCTGATAGCTGCAGCTGGGATTCTTCTCCATGGTCTCTGCAGCTCAGAGTAATTACATTGTACATGTAGGAGAATTGCTCCCTGGGGAGTGGGGTTGGAGCTTGCATATCAAAGTGACGGGATGCTCATTGAAGGAGTTAACCCATTCTTTCCCAGAGTCAGTTATGGAGACATGTAGCTAGTGTACTCTAGAACTTTTGAGTCTATAGACGAAAAGCTATGGTGTGACCATTCAATTGAATCCTCTTCGGAAGTACTTTCGCATGGAACCATTTGTTTTTCAATATTCTTTTTACAAAGTGAAATTTGGGTTTTAATTGAATGTTGATATTTGGCACTCTTGGGAGTTAGAGGGTTAAAGGGGCAGCCTCACAGGGATTATGTGTCATTTCGAAAAACAAAAAAAATTTGGTCCACTTATGTGATAAATTACCGCAAAATGTACCAAAATTGCCGACGAGTGTCTCTATTCAGAAACGGACTAGGTCTGAATGAATTGTAACTTGAAAAAAGTTGGCCTAGCTTTGTTCAAGTTCCCACATGTTCGCTTTAAAAACAGGCTAGAACAGACGGTGATTTGTTCCTCTTTTGAAAATTGTTTGATTTCTCTCTTGTCGTATCGTAGCATGGTTTTGACCAAGAATGGTGGGGGATGGGGATGCTCGGCTAGATATTTACGGAGCCATGAAGCAGCATGCTCACAGCTATTCCTTCTTCCCAAGAACAATCAGAGTCTGGAACTTACTTCCTTCAGAAGTAGTAACATCTTTAAGCTTCTTTAAGCAGTCAGCCATGCCAGTTATAAGATCTCTTAAAGTGCCAAGGCACTTACGTAGGCTTTAACTGCAAACCGACCCGCCCGAGCTCTGAGCCCGAGAGCTCGCGCGCAGGCTAAGTCCCTTTGACTGAATTGACAGTATTGGTGACTCAAGATATTGATACAAGACAGCTACAGTGTAGGCTAAAATCACGCGATGGTCATACAATTATAAACATGCAATTAATTATATACGTGCTATCAACAGATAAGCGGTTTATACATATTGATAATATACCGATCAAGATAACACTAAAATGTGTTCTCCTACATGGCATTTATGTACAAACGAAAATCACCTTGACGTTACATAGGCGATTTCATAGTTGCACTGCAAATCACCATATAAAAATTGTCGCTAAAAATGCATAAACATTGCCTGTGTAGATGGGCCGTTAATCAGCCATAATGTACAAACGAAAATCACCTTGACTTTACATAGGCGATTTCACAGTTGCACTGCAAATCACCATATAAAAATTGTCGCTAAAAATGCATAAACATTGCCTGTGTAGATGGGCCGTTAATCAGCCATAATTTTTTTAAATAAATTCTGAAACATTTTTGATTAATTGCAGTGCAAAACAGAAAATTCAAGTGGAAGCGAGGATCCTACAGGTACAACAACATGAGAGACTAATATACACCGAATTGCAATAACGTTATCATAGAAAAATGAAAGGTGAAAAAAGCCAAATAGGAATTAATTAGCTGTATCATCATAGCTTGAAGCATTCACAGGAAAACAACATGAGGAACTGGGCATTGACCTTTTCTTTAGTTTCAGTAAGTAAGAGTGATTTCCTTTCAAATAGTAAGATCAAAGCAATTAGCCGCTATTAAAGAAAAATCGATTAACAAGATAGACTTCTATAATCCGGTCTATAATTAAGCAAACCCCCCACAATCACAAACTCAGAACAGATCAGATCAACTAGACAGCTTATGTGAAACTAACTGGTGCTACTGAATAAAACTAAAAAGATCAATTCGTATAACTGTGACTCAGTGATTAGACTGCAAAACAGTCCGTATTTTTGCGCGAGTCCTCCGAAAAAATGCGCGACCGAAAAGATCTGGAGCGAGTGTGGATACGTGGAGTAAGACTGGGGAGGGACGCTAGATAAAAACTAGACGAGCAAGATAAAAACTTATTTTGTCGAAGCGAAAGAAGACTAGAGTTTTGCCACGTAGATCGACTGTCGTGTGCTATACCCGCAAATCTCATATTTACGGTATCAAATTCTCTAGTTGGCGGAACTGCAAAAGAATTCTTGACAACTCGACGGAAGTAATCAGACCCCCTAGTCGGAACGAATTCGTTGTATGGGAACAGGACAGTCGGTTTTTTCCTCGCCTCACGCGCGGATCGGCGCTTCGCGCCTCTTGCTTCGAACCTCGCATGGCTTTAAGAGGAAAAAACCGACTGTTTTGCAGTCTACTCAGTGATTTGTCTTGGATACTTTCTCCTGCCCCCGGGGGGGGGGGGGGGGGTACTCCCTATAATGGGCTATACGGGGATGCTCCGCCCGAAAGGGGTACCGTTTTGAAGCTGGAAGTATATGAAAGGGTCGGGATTTCACGGTTTGAAGTATATGAAAGGGTAGGGATTTCACGAAGAATAGGAAAGGGTAGCGAAAACACAAGTTGAAGTATAAAAAAGGTAGGAAAACCTGCCATTTAAGTATTATGAAAACGGCCTTTCAAAATATATGAAACACGCACGTAAACGCTATATGAAAGGGGTACCATTTTCAATGAAAGGTATATGAAAGGGGTACCTTTTCCGTCAAAAACGGTATATGAAAAGGTAAGGGTTTGGACCTCGGGGCCGAGCATCTCCGTACAAAACTTTGTTCAGTACCCCCCCGGGGAATTCCGTTTACTTTGTTTAGTAGACGTCACTCACAGCAAGGAAACACACCGCATGCCCCATCCCCGCGGTATGGCCATTATCTTACCATGCGCACATTAGTATGTCATCCGGGTAGTGGCACCCAGCCATGGACAGTGTAATTCACAAGTGTAGCCATTGTTTCAATGGTTGAAAACAACAGCTAATGTAATTATACATGTAATTATACCGTAAGTGCTCGACTGCTTTGAGAGAGAATGTGGATTGTAATTAATTCCTATTGGCCTTTTTTTTTTTTGCATTTGCTGATTTTTCATTATTTTCTTTTTCTGTGACAACGTTATTGCAATTAAGTGTAATTATAAATTATTAAAAAGCTTTTTTTTCACTCAAAATTGTTTCCTTTTTTCCAGTGCAATTTTCGGATGAAGAGAAAGACCAACTGAGAAGACTACCAAATAAAGATTATATCCTTAAGCGGGCAGCGCAGTATACAAGTAATCTCTATAGGGTATCGCCAAGAGTGCCAGAAATCAAGATTGAAGAAAAATCTAAAATTTAATTTTGTAAAATATTGAAAAACAAATGGTAACATGCAAAAGTACTGCCTAAGAAGTTTCATTTGAATGGTTACACCATAGGATTTCATACACAGACTCAAAAGTTAGAACAAATGGTACCATGCAAAAGTACTGCTGAAGAGGTTTCATTTGAATGGTCACACCATAGGATTTCATCAACAGACTCAAACGTTAGAACTACGTTACAGTGTACATTTCTCCATTATTTGACTCTAGCCAACGTTGCGGACAACACGGGTTAGGGGGTGGTGAAGAGAGAGAAGGAGTTAAGAAGAGATCGTGAGGTCTTTCTTAAATTTCCCATTTGAATACTGGTATTTATTTCTGTGCGAACCTCTTTGGAAATTAAGAGCGGTTTCAATTGAGTGTTGTCAAACAGACGCAGACAATCCAATGAACCAATCAGAACTCGAAACAACTACATGCAGCCGGCGCTAAGCGCGGGAAAACGCGTGAACTCGAAACAAATACCAGTAGCCGGCGCCGAGCGCGGGAAAACGTGTGAAATCGAAACAACTACATGCAGCCGGCGCTAAGCGCGGGAAAACGCGTGAACTCGAAACAAATACATGTAGCCGGCGCCAAGCGCGGGAAAACGCGTGAACTCGAAACAAATACATGTAGCCGGCGCCAAGCGCGGGAAAACGCGTGAACTCGAATCCACTCAATTGAAACCCACTTTATACACAATATACCAATGCCCCTTAACCAAGTGAAAACCTTTTAGATAACAAAGAAGAACTGTCAATATTCCTCGGACTCGTAGACATCATTTATGCGTATGCATACAATCACCGGATCACGGAAGGTGAAAACACGGTAAGTAACATAACGCAAGGTGTAGCCATTACTCTGACCAATCACAGAACTCGCAGACACTCCAATGAACCAATCAAAACTCGAAGCAAAAACATGTATCCGGCGCCAAGCGCGGGAAAACGCGTGCGAGCAAGTCACGATTGGTTTTGGTTTTACTTCTGATTGGTTAATTAAGTGGCGCGAGATTTTTTAAGCCAATCACAAAGCGTAGCAATGCAAAACCAAAGCAATTGCGGAATTATTTTAACAGTCGTTCAAAGATGTATTTTTCATGTATATTGCTTTTTGTTTCAAAGAGGCTCGCTCGTTTTAAGTGAACTTTCAAGTAACACTGTATATCAAACATGCGAAATAGTGTTACACCGAGAAGTTGTTTGAAAAAACGAGGCGCTGCCGAGTATTTTTAACTGACTTTAATAGAGGTGTTTGGATACCTGATGAAACACTCTTTCGAGTGTTTGATATAGCTTCTCAAACTGATCATTAAATACAGAGAAAACGAAGGAATAAAAACACCAAAATCTATGCTTATTTACATCGGGTTTTCAATCCACCGATACGATTAAGATTTTCTTTGTTAAAATTGTTGAATTCATATAAATGAGTTTGAGAAAAGATCAATTTGTAAACTCCACTAAATCAAAATTTGCAGGTTGAATCTCAATGGACCATTTCAAGGATAAGTTCTACATTTTCCTGGTTTGAAGTAAGTCTTGTTCATCCTTCCCTGGATTCCTTGTGTGTTGGGTACCGAAACATTCTTTGGTTTTCCGTTCCGTTTTGAGCCATTCCATGTGATCCATTCATTCAATGGTTTCATTCCCCTAAGGGAAATGCTCAAAACTATATTTCCTCGGACAGGACCCACCGTTTTACAAAAAATGACTGGTGGTCTATTTATGTATCTCCCTCCCCCACCTTAAATGATGGTGTCTTGTTGGGATAACCTCCACTCTTACCTATCTAATTGCATGTTGATACCGATATATTTTAAATGTTCTTTTTTATTATTATTATTATTATTATTATAGCTGATGAATTGTCCGTGGATAAATAAAGATTATCTATCTATCTATCTATCTATCTATCTATCTATCTATCTATCTATCTATCTATCTATCTATCTATCTATCTATCTATCTAGAATTTAAAAAAAAATAGAAAAAGATTTAAACTTCCCTGTGCCGTCTTGTCAGTAATGCGAGCTTTATGCACACAGAATATTAAAAAAGTCTCATCTAGAATTTAAGGCCAATAAATTTCGTCCATTAGGCTCATCAGAGATGGTATCTTGTGTAGCCGCGAAGTGGGAGGGGAGAGTCATAATCTTCATAATAGCACGCTTAGTGTATTTCTCGCTATCTCATCTCAGTCGTTTAGCAGTATCCACGATGTGCTGACATCTTGTGCCCGTCGTTCGCTATCGTACCCTCTCCATCGCCAATGGTCGCTGATCACAGCAGTCACAGAAGACACCAAGAACATATTCTCACTCGGTATGTAGCTATTTTTTGCCTTTTTATTTATCCTCTTCACTGCCACGCAGGGTCGATGATAACAGCCATTCTTATGTAGTTTACAGTGTTCACACTTGGTGACCAGGCACCTTACCCGGGTTCTGGCACACAACTAATTGTTCACACTACTGGTGCCGAATTTCAAGTTATGTTCACATTCATAGCAATTCTAAGGTACATTTTCTCAGCCGTGAACCTGTAAAGTTGAGTCTTGCTTGTTTACACTGACAAATTCCTAGTTCTATTACAGCTTATGCCTTTCAGCCGTTAACGGGCTCGAAACAACGTTGGACCTTCTTTCTAATATAATCTACGTCGATGCCATGTCGAGGAAAACTAAGAAAGGTCAATAATGTTTTTGTAGGTGATAGTAGAAGTAGTCATGTAGAAATTCATTGAAAAGAAGTACAAACTCTGTTAGAATTTGCTATGTAATTGTAATTTTATATTTTCTGTCAATTTTCTTTCTTTCATTACATCTTAAGCCTGTGTTCAACCACCCCTCCCCTCAAGAAAAATCGGAGAATGGGTCTTGAAGGGCCTATGTCTGATTGTCACCATTTTTAGTGTAGCTTTAAAATGCCCAAAATACATATTTATATCAGTGGAACCCCCTAAAAATGATCCAGTTTTTTTTTAATTTATTCTATCAGTGCTCTGAGATTTAAAATAATTGTCTTCCGCTGCAGGTGGCCAGGATGGAAATGGATTGCAACTTGTAAAAATTGGGCCACTTTTTTTCAAGTTTATCACCTTGTATCTTGATTAACTCGCTAAAACTCTGATTATGGTTTATTCTCCCTTCAAAAATTCATTTGATATCTCCTCTCAGTGTATGACAAAGGTACTTACTTGTAATTTGGGTCAGATTTGACCACCAAAATGGCTAAATTCCCACGACATAATTCTGAGGGAGAAACAATTTACATGGCTAGTTGCATGGCAGCACTATTTTACGCTTAGTTACACATTATTTTAAAGTTTAAACGTATTAACGTATTAAGACTTACGTGGTTCTTACCACCATATTCCGTCAACAACAGCCAGGTGATTGATTCACTGTGTTTTTAAGGTCGCCGGCAACTTTTGAAATGCCTGCTGGAAATTCATGCTTTGTGCCGCGAGGAGGACCCGTGGTATCTTTTAAATGATCTTTACCTGACCGACTACTGTGTGTGGATACAGAAGGCCAGGTAACAGCTTGATAGTAGGGATACCGTAAAATGCCGGTTATACGTCCCCCCCCACCCCCCACCCCCACTCGCTTATTTCTTATATGCTCTTTCCGAATAAGTTTATTTTATGCCGCCTGTAAGCTCCCCCCCCCCCTAAAATTCTGAAAAACAAGAAGCACCACAGAGACTTACTGCTCAATAACTTTTATTTGAATGGTCACACTTTACGATTTCATCCACAGACTCAAAAGTTAGAACCACCTTGTACGGAAAAATAAACAGTACCACAGAAAAGTACTGCTCAATAGCTTTCATTTAAATGGTCACACTTTAGAATTTCATCCACTGACTCAAATGTTAGAAACACCTTGTACGGCATAATAAACAGTACCAAAGGAAGTACTGCGCAATAGCTTTCATTTGAATGGTCACACTCTGTTAGGATTTCATCCACAGACTCAAAAGTTAGAAACACCTTGTACGGCATAATAAACAGTACCGCAGGAAAGTACTGCTCAGTGGCTTTCATTTGAATGGTCACACTTTAGGATTTAAAGCGTAATAAAGGGGTGTCCACATTTAGCGGGTGTCCTTGAAGCGGGGTTTAACTGCATTCTAATTTACAAGTAACTATCTGTTTGTCTCTTTCAAACAGTCGCAAAAAGCTCTCTTCTTTAGCACAAAGCCTTGAACAGGTATTGTATTTGTTTTCTATTTCTGTTCGTAAACTGAGAAATATATGATGTTCTTCGTGTCACGGGCATGGGACAAAGAAAATGACCATCCGTACAGCTGTCGTATGCTCTACCCACTGAGCTGCGAGGGACTCATGGCGAGCTAGGTTCGTATAAGCACGCGTACAAAAAGCATCATGTGTGGTGATTAAAGAAATATGGTAAGTTTTAAGCTCGTAGGGAACGAACATTACATCTTTCCATTTCATTACCGATCTTAACATTTATTATCTTTATTTATTTATCACCTCACATGACAGGGTTCGTACGGTCATGGAAAAACCTGGAAAGTCATGGAATTGTATAATTTAATTTCCAGGCCTGGAAAGTCATGGAATTTAAGTGTGGGTCATGGAAAGTCATGGAAAATTATGTTCATGGTACAAAATCACTAAGGCAGCATACGTTGTGGGAATAATAAGGCAAGATGAAAAATTAAAAAAATCATCGTTTTGATAAAATTTTGAAAACAACTGTTGAAATCTTGGTCATGAAAAATTTGAAAAGGTCATGGAAAAGGTCATGGAAAGTCATGGAATTTTAAAATCTGAAAAGAGTACGAACCCTGCATGATGTTTTCGACATGGCTGATCCCAGCAGTACGCAGGACGCATGTCATATGTGAACCTAGTACATGGCCTAACTTGCCACGAGTCTCCCGTAGCTCAGTGGGTAGAGCTTCCGACCGGTGTACAGAAGGTTGATGTCTATCGGGGACTCAGATTTTTTTGTCTCACACTCATGACACGATGAGCACTATATTTTTCTCATTTCAGTACCGAGCTTAAAATTTACCATCTTTCTACGAGAAGCGAATAGTTTGTTTTCATTGTATTGTGCCCGTTTTCGCAACAAGCCCGAGATTGTTTTTGACCCCAAGACAACTTAGCAAAAAAGGCTAGACTCCAGAGGTATGGAACTGCTCAGACGAGACAGCGAAACCCGTGAAATTTGAAAGACCATTCGCCTTCCCTTGCGATTGCTAGCCATCATCTGATGTCATATGTTTCTGTACTCTGATAAGAAACCGCTATAGAGTAACACCAAACACATCACACAGCACAGTTTCTTTTAATATCCTTTTGAGCCGTAACAGTCATAATTTGCTCCTATGACTTTATAGGTTGAAATTCATAAAAGTGATTTGTCCTGGCAGCTGGAGGAACTGGAATTGGCGGCCGCTTTAGTGCAAAAGGAAGAAGAAAACAATCCTGAAGACAAACACACAGAGCCATCTGAAAAATGCAGTAGGCAACGAAATGGGAATGATGATGATGATGATGATGATGATGATGGTGATGATGATGATGATGATGATGATGATGGTGATGATGACGATGATGATGATGACGACGATGATGATGATGACGACGATGATGATGATGACGACGACGATGGTGATGATGATGATGATGATGATTATGATGATGATGATGATGATGATGATGATGCAAAGAGCGACGAAGATGAAAATAATTATGATGACGATAACAGTGTTGATGTTGATGGAGATGATGACAATGACGATGGTGGTAATGGTGGTGGTGATGAAAATCAAAACGAACAAAATATTGAATTTTTCAGTGACTCCAGTTTAAAAACAAACACTGCAGAGCCTTGCTTGTCGTTGGACAGTGAAAAGGAACTTATTCCAGCAACGTAATCCCCAGCACAAACAAGATATCATCACGATCCAAAATATATAAAGGGATAGTGAAAATCCATATTGATGATCACGTCCAGCATAAGTAACTTTATTTATTTGAGGTCAGGCTTTCGTGGTTAAAAATGTAAACTATTTGCCTGTAATGTGAAACAACACAGCTAGGTCCGACTGGAAAGATGTTTGGAAACAAAGTTGAGGCTTTTTGAAAATTTTACTAGATGATTGACTGACTGTCTGTCTGACTGACTGACTGACTGACTGACTGACTGACTGACTGACTGACTGACTGACTGACTGACTGACTGACTGACTGACTGACTGACTGACTGACTGACTGACTGACTGACTGACTGAGGTCTTGAGCCGAAAATCCCAATTGAACGCTATCTGGTTGCCTATTTCGAAAAATTCTTAGTAATTTAGTAATTGAACGAAAAAAAATAAGTGACAGATCAAGGGGCCTGGGTCAGCTTACCCTATAATTATATCCAGTCCCAATGAGTCGAATGGGCCCAATATTGTCATTCGGCCATGTTCGGTATACCGACGTTCGCTCCAAAAGGCTCCAGCATCTAGTCATGTTTTCTTTGAATTCAAGTCTCTAGGTGTATACGGGAGTAACGGGAACTCAAGAGTTAAAGGAAACTTAAGAAATCTGTAATTTTTTCCTTCCAATTCGATCTGGATAGAGGATTTGCATGAAAACCAGCTGCGGCTGATGTGGCTTTCCTCTCTAAATATAGTTATTTATTTTTTAATCGTGTTAAAATTCTGGGTGGTTTAACGCCACATTGCCGCATGACTTACATTACATGGCGGTTTGATAATGAAACAAGATTAAGGTGGCTCAACTAGATTTTTTTGCGGTACAGCATCCCACGGCTGATAGTTCACTTTCTGAGCTCAGTACGTTTCTCGGATACTTGACTGCAGCCGCCTTATTGCCACTGTACTAAGACAGAATTTCATCTCTAGTATGTGTGAAGCAGCTTGCCTGACCGAGCTCAGGCAGTGAAGTATCAGCCGTTCAAAGTTAGGATTCTGTGCCGCCAAAACATCCAGTTGAGCCAACTAAAGTACAGTTTCAAACTTGAGTAACTTTGTTCTTATACTGGCTTAAATTCTTTAATAGAAAAGGCAAACATGTTGCTACGCCAAGAGGGAGCCTCGACATTGTTTTAGTCAAATGTCACGAGATTTCGTTTTTGCTTCTCGAGAGAACAAGATTAGAGGGAAACAATGGAAAACCATTCTCTTAACTATTAAAGTGTGCCCAACAACAACATGACCTTAACCTTTTTAACTTCCAAGAGTGCCCTGAAAATCAAAATTTGAGAAAAATTCCCAATTTATTTTTGTTAGTGTTGAAAAACAAATGGTGTCATACAATACAACTTACGCATACTTTGGCAAGCTTTGGTAATTCGCCAATATGTATCAGTTACTTGTATTTCGCCACGATTGTAGTCTGCTTAATTTGTTTCAAGAACGAGTGTAATGTTGGCAAAGTTGAGACCAAACAGTGCTAAAAATAACTGTTTGCATACGATATCAACCGATATCGTCTTGTCTTGTAATCTTGAAATTAACAGGAAGTTCCAAAGGCTTATAAATTTTGCACAAGCTCGTTTAATGCAAGGGCTCTTCTTTTCTTCAGTACTTTAAAAAAGTTTCATACGTTTGATTGAACATTTGCCTGCCCTTTTTCCTTTTTCCGTACAGTTTGAGATCAGACGATAGAGAAATCTGTTTGTCTGAATCAACAAAAAGGGGGCGTTGCTATCCCCGATATATTAATTAAGCTCGATATTAACTTGCAAGAGTGCCAAAAATCAAAATTCAAGAAAATCCCAAATTTCTTTGTAAAATATTGAAAAACTAATGGTACCATGCAAAAGTACTGCCAAAGAGGTTTCATTTGAATGGTCACACCATAGGATTTCGTCCACAGACTCAAAAGTTAGAACTACATTACATGCCACTATAATTGACCCAGGGAGTGAAACGGTTAATTGATACTGAAGCTACAATCGAGTTCCTAATTAAAGACACCCCCCCGGGGAGGTTCATTGAAAATGGTACCCCTTTCATAAAGCCTTTAAGTGCGTCTGTTTGATATATTTTGAAAGGCCCTTTTTATGCTTCAACCCGTGTTTTCGCTACCCTTTCCTATTCTTCGTGAAATCCCTACCCTTTCATATACCTCCAGCCTAAAAAAGGCACTCCTTTTGTGCGATACATCCCCGTATAGCCCATTATATATATAGGGTTAAAGACCTACATTATAACTAAAAAACTCGCAAACAGTAATTCAACTTGTTTGTTTTTGATATTTTACAAAACATTTTATTTTTTTTTTTTGGGGGGGGGGGGGGGGGGTAAGGTCTTTGCCGCTCTTGATGATTGAATATTGAAGTGTTTAATTTACAAGCTATCCGCTTGCGCAAGGTACATTTTGAAAGTATTGAAAACGTGCCAAGCGTACATATCTACACTTGTCAGGTGAAAGGACGCGATCTATCAACTGATATAACTACACCCATCAAGTACCAACCGTGCACGGAAGCCGATGAAACTTTTCCCGTTAGCTCGCATCTTGTTACAACACGAATCTAAATGGTTAAATCAGTCATTCGCCATTTTTTTTTTTTTTACCATCACCGAAAGAATTATTAACGGTTATCAACAAAATTATTGAGTCGTGACTCGAGCGGATATTCTCTCTGTTTACTTCATATGTCAAGTATTGGGGGGTACAATACATTTTTATATTTTCCTTTTTTCTCCAACTTTCAGGCAGTCGTTGAAACTTAAAGCTATTGTGTAGTTTTTTCTAGTCAGTTGCTAGCACATTGTAACTGCTTCAATTATTTTTTTAGAAAATTTACTTGACAATGCAATGTTTGTTCTCTGAAAAGATTTAAAAGATAAGTGCCGCTTTTGAAACGTTATATTCCCGAGTGGTTATATTGTGCATAGTAATAAGAGATTTTGTTTCCCATTCCACGGAACAAAAGAAAACTGATAAGACGCTTGGATCAGCCCACTTGTGAATCAGGTCGGTGTCGGGTGCTGTTGTCTCAAACGTTAACTGTGCAGTCACTACTACCATGGGCGAAAAAGAAAAAGACGCCAAGACTATTAAGATTTTAAAAATCTTAGTTGGTGTACTTGCTATAGTATCCCTAGCTTTGCTCATCGCGTTAATCGTGATTGCCGTAACTGGAAAAAGTAGTAAGACCGACGAGAAAGGCAAAGACAATGGATCACCTTCGGCGCTCAAGGATGTCGAATACTGCCCCGAGAACTCGAAGTTAGGGTCTACAGGAAGCTCGCCAGGTATATACGACGACTTGTCCAAGGACGAAATCATCGCTATACGAGATTATGTTATCGGTGAGAAGGCTTTAAATATCACACCCTACGACAAGGCGAAAATCAGTGATAACTACATTTACTTGATCGAGCTGCAGCAACCATCCAAAGCTGATGCTCTTGGATTTCTCGACAAAAACGCCCAAAAACCTGATCGCATGGCCCGAGTCGTTATTTACGGAGGAGGAAAAGACAGCCCAGATGTCACAGAATATCTTGTCGGCCCCGCAGAAAAGCCAACTAGACATAATGAAACTACAGGACCAGGGCAGAAGTACCCGATTCCTTTTAACGCGCGCTTCGCTGATCCAAAAGAGCTTGCGATTATGGATGGATTGATCCGTGATGTCACCAAACGCGCTTCTAGTATGCTGAAGGAGAGCTATGACGGTTATACTATGTCCACTGACTGCAAGGAAAAGTGTCTGACTTGGGGCTTCACAGGTAGGCAGTAAATATATTTGGCTTTCGCAGGCCACTATCCCTCCTCTTCCCTCCCCTGCTCTCCCTCTCGGTACCGCTTTGGGTGCTAAAAATTATCGCGGTACTTTTTAGCGTATTGAGCAGAAAAAATAACAGGAACTCTTTGTCAGACAACTGTCTTTTATTACTTCTATCGCGATTAAAAATTGTCAAAGTGTCTGGGGTAAAAATGCGTTTGAGCTACGCCCATCAAACTAGATTATGGTACCTTTTAGGGAGTTTTTCGAAAATTTCCGACGTACGAGCACTCCTGTAATTATATTACCCCCCGACGTTCTTGTCGACATTGGTCATGTCATTAAGAATGATATGTAGTTTTTCAGTCAAACATAACAATACATTAGAAGTGAATACTGATGAAGAATATTGAAGCGCTTTGCTGTAGCTACATTCTTGCTTTTTGCATGTCAAAAATAAACACTTATATGTCTTGGTCAATAGGTCAATACACATGAATATTTGTTACACTTAAATAACATGATGCCTGTTCAATATTATATGATAGATTGTCGACTGTAAGAACGACAAGGTCAACCCGGGTCATTTCATTGGTATTAGTACCCCTCAGTCGCCTTAAAAATTCGTTATGAATTGATATATTTCAAGTTTTCTTTTGTAAACTGCGGTCTCAAACTTAAGTAACATCGGGAAATCTAACACCTTTTGTGTGAGGGAGGGATAAAATAAGGTCAGGTAGAGTTGTCGGAAAGAAAAAGCTAGTAAATTCGGGGGGTATGATTTTTTTGCCGCTGAAAAAGCTCAAAATAACATAGCTAGCAGAGCCGCGCAATCAAATTCAGTATACGCAAGCGTGCTCAAAATCCCGATAGTGCACGCTGATAGCGTGAGCAAATCGCTTCGCCAGAATTCGCGTCGAATTTGATGGACAATTCCACCGGCTATGTTATAAAACAATTGGTGCATGCTTTTAGCTGTGCACTATCGGGTTATGGAGCACATGGGAAGTTTGGAGAACACTCAAGAAGCTAGAGTTGCCCGAGGCTATCGCCTCGGGCAACTCAGCTTACGCTTCTTTCGTGCTTTCCAAACTTCCCACGTGCTCCATAACTCGATAGTGCACGCTAAAGCATGAACCAATTGTTAATTACTGTATTTAGCATGGATTTCGCAGCTTTTGCTATACAACTCCGTTTGCGTAATTCACTTGACGCCAATCAGCCTCTACAGAGCTTTGCTCGGGCTGCCAACAGCATTAAATAGTTGTTAGTTCAGTTCAACCTTTAAACTCCAGAGGTTAAGGTGGTTCTGGATCGGTTTGGAGAATATGTTTCCAGTTTTTTCTCCGAGGTAGGAGTTTTTTTATTTCTCCGGTTTTGCGCATCCGGCGTATCACCGCTACAACGTCATGTAAACGTAATTTTTTTTTAGGGTGGGAAGCTTCGCATTGGAGCTTAGATCGGCGGGCAGCGGTTTTTTCATTCAGTATTCAAAATGGCGACTGACAGGGAAGGATACATGTACGTCGAGATTTCGGCCATTAATTGCCGTAATTTACGGGCCACAGCAGACCCGAATAACAGGTATTTTCAAGGGTTCCCGTAATATAAGCTTAATAAATAATTTACTTTTTTGCAGGGGTTTTACTGATATTTTCTGCAGTGTATTTTGTTTTTCGGAAACTTTATGCTTAAATGTGAAGCCACAACACGAGGACATTATTATTATTTTTTTTTTGCCTGTGATTCAAATGGGATTTGTCACTTGAGCTGGTGCCAAAATCAGTTGTAACCTCTGACAATTTTTTATTTTGAAAGTTTAACATCAGTTCTATACATGTAAGTCTATGGCAATCGATCCTGGGAAAATGTGATAAATTTGAGGTACTGTATTTGGTTCCACGATGAAGTGGTTATTGCAAGTCACTCCTTAACAATAATAATAATAATAACTTTATTCAAGTGTCAATGAAAAAATATCGCAGTTAAAACCACTAAAAGGGAACCCTTCGCTCCTGACTCCCTTATTTGTTTATTGAGCCCAAACTAAATACATGTACAAAATCTGTTTGCAGGACCAAGTACTTTCAAAGTGAACCAGCGAAAACATTGGACTTGGCTGATGAGAGATCTCATCGGGTACTATATCCACCCTGTTGGCTTTGAAATCATGTTGGATACTGGAGGAAGTGATGTGTCAAAATGGCGAGTCGAGAAAATCTTTTATAATAACAAAACTTATGACACAGTGGAAAAGCTGTTAAGTGCATTCAATGGTGGATCCAAGACGTTTGTTCCGGCGCCTAAAGAAAATGGAAAGTTCTCCACTTACCAACGACGAGGGAATCCCCAGCCTGCAAAGCCCTTACGAAACCCACAACTGTTTGAGCCTGACGGCAAACGGTATACGACCAAAGGACGTCATGTAGAGTACATGGGCTGGAATTTTTGTTTCCGGTCGCGCACCACTACTGGTATACAGCTGTTTGATGTTAAGTTTATGGGTGATAGGATTGTTTACGAACTGGGTGTTCAAGATGCTCTGGCTTTCTACTCTGGGTGGGCTCCAAAACCAATGTTCACCAATTTCATGGATGCAGCCTGGGGCATGGGTTCCATGACCTTTGAACTGTTGCGTGGGGTAGACTGCCCTAACACGGCAACCTTTTTTGACCTCATTCATTTGATTGGTCGAAATGAACCGGCGAGGTTTAAAAACGCAGTGTGCTTGTTTGAACAGGATATGGGACTTCCACTGCGTAGACATTATGACACAAATTTCAAAGATGGCTATAACTTTTACGGAGGAGTGCCAGGATCGGCTTTGATTCTACGGACGGCTTCGACCACTTACAATTATGACTATGTTCTTGATTATATCTTTTATCCCAATGGTGTTTTGGAGGTATGTATTTCATTTCATTTCTCAATATATATTTTTCTTCAAACCATAAGTAAAGAAATTTACACACAGGATAGTATATTGAGAGGAGAGGGGTACTAATACATGCACAGTACTGAGACTAATACTAATTGCCCCTTAATTCTTTAAGCCCCAAGAGTGATCAGCATCAAATTTTTCCCTGTAATATCCAATGTCCTATCAATCAAAAAGGTCATGAGAATTAAGGACATAATCACACAAGATGAATTCTCTTGATATCCAAACAATTTCTCCCTACTACTTCTATAGGAAATGTATAGGACTAGAAATGAGAATTTAAAGTTTGATGTTTGGGCTTGAAGGGTTAACTTACTAATATAGTGCACGACCCCATAAGCTTTTTAGCTTTAATACCCATTGTGCTTAAATAAATGTTACTTACTTACAACGGTTACCAATAACATGTGACCCACTACCTTCAAAAGAGGCAGATAAAGCTGAGTTTTAGTGGGTGTCAATCAAAGAAAAGCCATAATTGGATTCTGACAGAATTTCAAGCAAACAGAGCCGAAAGATCGACAATTTTACGTGCTAAGAGAAGGTGTAAAAAGTGTAACCTAATGTAATGTAGACTTTGGTTTGAGCCAATTGCAAGGCTGGAACTATTAGAGCCAATGTGGTGCGAGAGAGTAACTATAATGTGTGAGCCGGAGCCATTTTTTGTGAGCCTCGAGCCTCTTCTTGCAAGCCACTGTTTTTTGCCATTGACCTCTCTAAAACGATACTGATGTCTATCCATTCAAGCCGTTCAAGCTGTTCGCTTGCCGTTTATCAGCCATAATTTGGCGAGCTAAGCTAAGGATAACAGAGAATTCTTGAAAGTGCATGGTCTGTATTAATATTTAGGTTTCAAATTTCCCTTTTTACACATGCAAATTTGGTGCACTTTTTACAGACAACTAAACTTAAAAGGATGCAATGTAATATTTCAAATTTCTTTAGCCGTTCACAGCCACCTGTTCAAAATAATTATTTTGCCATTCAGGTGTTCACAGTCAGCTGTTTGAAATTTTTCTTCTGCTGTTCAACTT
The DNA here is from genome assembly GCA_024195265.1 of Dendrophyllia cribrosa. NCBI lineage: Eukaryota > Metazoa > Cnidaria > Anthozoa > Scleractinia > Dendrophylliidae > Dendrophyllia > Dendrophyllia cribrosa. Next base: position 26,430,782 of record JAJLRJ010000012.1, read on the forward strand.
TATTTGTTCAAATTTTTCTTCAGCCGTTCATCAGCCATTTTAAACGGCTCGGCCACCGGTTTTTCATCCGTTCAGTAGCCGTGTGTTTTGCCGTTCAAACAGATATTCATTAGTATCGTTTTCCGTTTTCTTTCATTTTACATTAATTTTGTTAACAAGCTTTCGGGGCTCGCAGGAAAAGGCTTGGGCTCGCAGGATCGTACATTAGCCAACCCTATGGTGAGACTGTTCTTAGCCATTTCCTGAATATGGAAGGCACGCAAACCACTACATTCGTAGGTAAAAAAGCCAACAATTAAACTCATCATCAATAGATGAGCTTGGGAGCTGGTGCCTAGAAAGCTGGTGGGGGGCCTTTTGTGATTCCAAGGCAAGCTGGGAGGTATCCATGGCAACCCTGAGAGTGGGAACCACCCCTACGTGCAGCCCCACCAGGGCACCGTCACACTGATACATCAGTGGAAACTTACCTAACCTGATACTTACCCAAGTCCACCGGCTGACAATGGGTGGGTGGGGCAGGGCAAGACTCCGCGATGATTCGCTTGACAGCAAGGCAATGGTTCTAACAGGAGCAAAGATCCGCAAAGATCGCTAAGACTCGTCAAGGATCCGCAAATGCTTGTATGTGATCCGCAAGGGTCAGCAAACGCCGCGCAGGACATGTACTGTCACGAAGCAAACCGCTGACTGCATAGACTCGAGTTTAACTTTGCCTAAATTGCATTCAGCCACATAAAGAGAATTACACTGCTACATGTAGCAGAGCACTGAAATTTTATGCAGATGATTTGGTAATTTTGTTACTCTTTTTCTATATCATTCTGATGCACCCAACCTTGTTCCTCAGGACACTCTACAAACTTTTATAGCAGGTTCTTTAAAGGCCATAGGAGCGTGCTAGCTGACTCTCTTCTCCGGGAACCTTTATACATATCATTAGTTTTTGGAATAAATTTTCCTAAATAATCCTCGCAACAGGAAGGGACCACGAAACTTAATTTCCTTGCCCGCAAAATAGAAATCATTTGCTCGTTGGCACTATTTTGGAAGGTATACCTAGTCAGAGATCGCGTTAGTGCAGAAATCGTGCATTTTTACGGAAACAAAATGCAAAAAATTCATCATCAAAACTTAAATGCATCCCAGGATGCAAGATATTGACTTGAAGAACTCATCTCACTTACTTTGAATCTTGAATAGATTTTGTTGTTTGAGTGACATAATAATAAATAATAAATAATAATAATAATAATGACTTTATTAACGTGTCAGTCAAAGTCTAGCAGAGGGGATTACACACTGCTATATAAAAATAAAAGAACAAAGCGAACTTACATCATATTTAGCTACATGTACGCAAAGGGGACTGGAGAGGATTATACATCCTGGAAACTTGAATGAGCTCCTGCCATGTTTGTTTCTCGTTTGATCGATTGAGTCATAAATTTCAAGTGCTGAGTGCCCACTTACCTGCATTATGGCAAAAAAAAATTATGAACCGTGAAGACGTAATCAGTTTTTACACGTATGGCTAAAAGACTTTGGATGACTGCAAACAAGATATAATGAAAAGGTTGAGTTTAATACAGTACATTGTGTTGTCTAAAGTTAATGTTGTCAAAAGAAAAAAAGAAACAATAAGGTTAAGAGTTTTTAAGGATGACAGTAATTTGCCAGTCACTCTTTCTCATAATGATAACAACAACAAAACGTTCTTAGGAGAGAAAGTCACCAAGATTTTGGGACCCCCCCCCCCCCCCCCCTCCCCCCAAAAATGCTTGGGACCCCAATTTGATCAGACATGTGGGTCCCAGGACCCAGATTGAACAATCCTAGTGCCTTCCTTACATAGTTATAATAATAATTTGATAGAAAATAGGGGGTCACCAAGCTCTTAAGGGTGTCTATAAATAACTGCTTAACCTGTTGCAATTTCATGTACATGTACAGTATGGTATAAAATAAATGCCCAATCATTGGTGAACAAGTTGTAGTCACTGTCATGATGCAACAGGTTACCATAGTAACAGTATAACCTGTTAAAGACACCTTTAAGAGCTTTGTGACCCCATTTTTTATTATCGAATTATAATTACCAATGACTGGGCATTTATGTGTTTGATACCATTATAGCAGCATCAACTGATAAAGAATATTGTATTGATCCATCAAAATATAAGTGTTGGAAAACTATTGCGAGCCACCTAAAGTTTTTGCTAATTTTGCCACAAATCAATGTAGGTACGTACAACTACAAGTGGGTATGCACAGACGACATTCTATACGAAGGATGAAGACCCCTATGCGTACCACATCCACCCGCAAATGGCTGGCAGTTTACACGATCACATCTTTAACTACAAAATTGATCTGGACGTGCTGGGAACAAAAAACTCGCATGAAGTGATTCAAGTCGGACTCACTAACTTCACCAACCCATGGTTCCCTACAGATTTTCAAGTCCAGAAGATTCTTCACCGTCACTTGCGGAAAACTGAAAAGGAGGCCATCTATCAGTGCAACTTTAAAATTCCCACCTACTTGAACTTCTTTAACCCTGCAAAGAAAAACTCTTTTGGTGTCCATCGGGGATACCGTATTCAAATACGAGACATGATGCCACAGGTATAATCTTTTGGTTATGAGATAAGTGGTTATTTTTTTTTTATTTTAAATATAGCAAATAAAGTAGCCTTAAACCAGTGCTCTTTACTCACAGGTGCAAGCAGAAACCGGGATCATAAAGAGCTGCACAACCTTGGACAAAACAAGTTGTGGCATAATGAAACTATACGCTCACATTTGCTTATTAATTATTGTCCAACAAAAAAACCACAAATGCCAAAAATAATTAAAATTGTTCGCCTTTCCCTCTCGCCCCTTCAACAGGATTTGTATGGCCAGTTTTCAGTCTAAAACAACAGTGCATGTATGGTGGGGAGGGGGCAATTTGTGCAAGTTTGTTGATGCCGAATTATGGTGCAAATTTGCAAAACAGATGAAACTTTCCCAACAGTTTTGTGTGAGGCTGTAACATAACAACTTATGTCCAGATAATGCATGAATATAAGCATACGTGACATGAGTATAATTGCACAAATGCTTATGCTTCATAATTTTTCACCCAAAACCCAGGCTCAAATGCGACCCAGTACTCTATTGGGTAAGCAAAAATCAGCAGAAATTCTCAAGAACCCAAGAGCTTTCAAATTAATACTTCCATGTTGCAATTAAAGATGTCAGAGCATTACAATGCCATCTTGAATTTTGGGCTGTTGTTTTTTTTTGTCTAGATGACCTGCAATTTTGCATGTGGTCTCCAATTTAATAGAAAACTACAGCCCTGTATTTTTTTCTGCTGGTTTGCACTTCATTTTTGAGTAAAAATGGATGCAAAATACTCAGCCGCACTTTTGGAGATATTATGTTGAATGAGAAGCAAAAGAATACCTTTGTTTTCCTGAACAATAAGGTGTCGCATAGCTGCTAGTTGTTCCTTCCGATTGCGTACGTTTTTTACCCAAAAATGAAGTGCAAACCAGTGGAAAAAAATACAGGGCTGTGGTTTTCTATTAAATTGAATACCACATGCAAAAATTCAGGTCATTTGGACAAAAAAAAATTTGACATTGAATGGTTATGCTCCATTGTCTTCAATTATAACATGTCAAATGACTTGTTTCCCCTTTTTCCATAGTTCAGAAGACATGATAAATTTTGTTTTATCAATAATGACTTTCTTCTAATAAATTGAACAAACTTTGATGAAACAGGTTTTACCAGAAAGTTGGCCAATGGTGAAGGGAGTGGCCTGGTCACTCAACCAAATGCACGTGACCAAGCGAAAAGAAAACGAGCAAACAAGCTCCAGTATTTACAACCAGCAGGACATGGCAGACCCCATAGTTGACTTCAGCAAGTTCCTGGCCGATGATGAAAGCATCCAAAATGAGGATCTTGTTGCCTGGGTGACCCTGGGTTTGATGCACATTATGCATTCAGAAGATGTCCCAAACACAGCCACGCCTGGAAATTCTGCTAGTTTTTTACTTCGTCCATTCAGTTATTTTGACGAGGATCCTTCAATGGGCTCCTATGATGCTGTAGTAATCAAGCCCTCTGGTAACGGAAATAATATTCAGGACTTTGGGACTCCGACAGGCCCTGTTTGTGCTCCAAAGAACAAGTCCTGGGAGTTCTCTGGTCGCTATGGAGATTCTTAGATGGTCATGTGTTGCGATAAGAAACCAAAGAGACTTTTAACATGACTTTGTGTTTTTAGCACTACATAATCTGCGAATACAGCCGCCTCTCAATGCTCCCGGCCAATCACCCTTAGACACTGCCCCAAGCAACCTCCCCTAGCAACCGCCCCTAGTGACTGGGAGCGATGAGAGACGGCTTTATTCACAGGCTATTTTAGCCCATTTTTTTCTTTCTCATGAAATTATAGTAGATTGAAGCATTTATCAGGACTCTAAACATGTTCAACATTATATTTCAGTATTAAGGTGATTTTTGTGTATTTAGTTTTTAGCACTAAAACACACATAGAGAGTGTTCATATACAGTATACTGTTGTTTGCATCAGAATATGGAGGTTCATGATCACATGGGCAGACCAGTTAAACACCTTGTCTTAATGTGTGCACTCATTTGTAAAGGCATTTCACTTATGTGGGTACGCAGGAGCCTGGTCTGGTGGCCAGAATGATTAAACAACAATTGTTTCTATTTCACTGTTTGCACAAATAAGATTTTTCACCTATGTTGGTACACAGGTGCCTGAACAGATAGTGTAAATGCCTCCGGTAATGGAAATGATATTGAGGAGTTTGGGACTCTGACAGGCACTGCTTCTGCCCTTAGGAACAAGTCCTTGGAGTTCCCTGCTTGCTATGGAGATTTTTCGGTAGATGGTCATGTGTTGCAAACGGAAACTGTGTGTTTTTCCCTACATAGCCTTCGAATACAGCCCCCTCCGATCGTTCCCGGCCATTCACCCCTAGTGACTGCCCCTACTCCCTAGCGACACCCTTAGCTACTGCGCCTAGTGGCTGGGAGCAATGAGATGTGGCTGTATTCACAGGCTATTTTAGCACTTTTTTTTCTTTATCATGAAGTCATAGTAGATTGAAGCATTAATTAGGACTCTAAACATAATCAACATTATATTTCAGTATTAAGGTGATTTTTTGAAGCATTTAGTTCTTCGCACTGAAAAACACACATAGATAGTGTCCCATATACAGTTGTCTGTGTGAATATTGAGGTTTGTGATCACATGGGCAGACCAGTTTAACACCTTAATTGTCACAATGTGTGCACTCATTTATAAGGCTTTTTACCTATGTGGGTATGGAGGTGCTTAGGCAGATGGCCAGAATGGTAAAACACTATGTTTCACTGTTTGCACAAATAAGATTTTTCACCTATGTTGGTACGCAGGTGCCTGAATGGATAAACGCCACCGGTAATATAATGGAAATAATACATGTATTGATGACTTTGGGACTCCGATGGACACTGCTTGTGCCCTTAAGAACAAGTCCTTGGAGTTCTCTGCTTGCTATGGAGATTTTTCAGTAGACGGTCATGTGTTACAAATGGAAATGTGTGTTTTTCCCTACAACGCCTTCGAATACAGCCACCTGTCATCGTTCCTAGCCAATCACACCTAGTGTCTGTCCCTTAGTAGCGACACCTCTAGTGACCGCTCCCAGTGCCCGGGAGCAATGAGATATGGCTGTATTTGCAGGTTATTTTAGCACTTGTTTTTTTCTTTATCATGAAGTTCTAGTAGATTAAAGCATTAATTAGGACTCTAAACATGTCCAACATTATATTCAGTATTAAGGTGATTTTTGTACTGTTTAGTTCTTAGCACTGAAAAAAAAAACATTGAGAGTGTTCATGTACAGTCGTTTGTGTGAATATGGAGGTCATGGGCAGACCAGTTGAACACCTTGTCAAAATGAGTTGTGTGCACTCATTTATAAGGCTTTTCACTATATAATTATGTGGGTACGGAGGTGCCTGGTCAGATGGCCAGAATGGTTAAACATCATGTTTCAATGTTTGCACAAATAAGATTTTTCACCTATGTTGGTACGCAGGTGCTTGAATGGATAAATGCCTTCGGTAATGGAAATGGTATTAAGGACTTTGGGACTCCGACGGGCACTGTTTGTTGAATTTTTTTTTGGCATCAAAATAAAGTTTACAGAATGAACTTTCATCCAAAAAACCAATTATCGAAAAATAGTGAAAATTGACGGAGAAATGACGATATAACGTTTTGAACGCAAGTATAAGTTTCTCTTTTGATTGATTTAGCGGCGCTGTTTTCTCAAAGTTAATTTTTCGCTTGTAGGGGACACTTTAAAGAGCTACATTTCAAAGGGAATTTGTTCGATTTTCCTCAAATTTGGACAGAAGCTAGGCTTATTTCCGAAAACTTTTTCGTCAAGAGCCATTTCCGTGCGATCACTCCAATTTTTTTCTCCCTTTTTCGAAAATATTCTGTAACTATTGAATATAGGAAATCGCCGACACGTTTTTTTAGCGCTTCGTGTCCGGAAACCCGAGTTTAAGTTTTAATTATCTTTGAAAAGCCCCCTTGGGGAAAGGTAATAACGTATGTATGTATGTAATAAAATTAATCAAATTCTGATTCGGACGTTTGAATTTAGACGTAAAAAATTCAACAATTTATTTTATTAACAAATGGTTTCCATATTTTAGATAGCCAGCTCTATAAGGTCCTATAATCTTTAATTTGCTATCTGGGTTTAGGTATATTAAGCGTAACACGGTAACCTTAAGAACAAATCATTGGAGTTCTGTGGTTGCTATGGAGATTTTTAGACGGTCATGTGTTGCATTTTACCCTTCATAGTCTTCGAAAACAGCCGCCTCTGATCGTTCCTGGCCGATCACTCCTAGCAACTTCCCCTACCGACCGCCCCTATGTATTTCCAGGCTATTTTAACGCACATTTTTTGTTTATCTTTATCATGAAACTATAGTAGATTGAAGCACTTGTCTCGGGAATCTTGACATTTTAAATGTTATCTTTCATTATTTAGGCGATTTTAGAGCGTTCATTAATCGGTATCCAAGAACTCCAGCTCTCCATATGTAAGTATACTGTAGAAACTGCGAGTGTTCCAAACTTCCACGTGTATCATAACTTACAGAAACACAGAAAGAAAGTTATTGATTTCTTTAATGGAATGGGCGTGCAATGTTTTTCTGTATTTTCCATAATAATATTATACTAAATGGTCTTCAGCCAATTTCTGCATACTTTATTTTATAATTCCCTCTTACTATTGCCTGCATTCTCGTCCCCAGAGCTCCACGGTTTTTTTTTTTAAATTGCGTCTCGTGTTGCTCTGGTAACGGACAAAAATTTGAATTTTTTGATTGGCCGTTTAAAAATGAACGCGCAACAAGGTAAAAAATTTTACGCCTCTACGCATAAGGTTTTACTTCCGGTTGAATTTCAAATGTTGAAGTCCTATGACTACATCAACAAAACCAACGTTTTAATTTCAACGCATTCAACGACCAATGTCACCCAGTTTTGTTTGGTTTAGCAGGTAAAGATACGGCTGCTAAATTTCAAAGTATAACGGGATCTGATTATCGCTAAATATGAGCGATTCAGTGTTCGGAAAATAATCAGTATGTGTCTTGACGGTGTCCGTCTTATAGAGAGTTGACTGTAGAAGCAAAGACCGATACAACGTACATGTAGGTATGCACTACATTATTTCGGCTGGCCAAACCAGCTTTCTTCAGGTACAATGAAGAAGAAGAAGGCTGGTTTGGCCAGCCGAAATATAGTATATCTTTAAATTTCTACATACGTTGTATCGGTCTTTGCTTCTATACTATATTTTCACTTGTTAAACCGATCACATCACTATTTTGATCCAACGTACACCAGCAGGATGTTGTCCTGTCCTGTCCGTTGACAGTTTCAGTTTCTCCCAGTATTAGTTCTCACCAGTTGGGAGTACACATACTAAGTTCTAAGTGCCTGGTTACTTGCTTGAACTTCTCGTTTTTTTGTGCATGATCAGGAGCGTTGCGTGACGGCACAACTGTAACGGCCGCGTAAGAGACTATGGTTCGCGAAAAGAACATTTTGTCGCATAAGTTTTACCGGCCAATTTTGCATGCTTTCTTAAAATGTGATCTGATTGGGGCGGGGAGTTGGACGCAGTGGGTTGGGGGGGGGGGGGGGGGATCATTGAGCAAAACGCCTAGGAGAGGGGAGGGTCCGAAGGTGTTCAGAATCTTTTTCAAAGGAGTCTTTGATTTTTTTTTGTGGGTTCCAGGGTGTTCCGGTTAGGTTCCGACGGTGTTCCGGGGATGTTCCGGGGTTTTCCGGTTGTGTTCTGGGGGTGTTCCGGGTAGGTTCCGGGTCGATTCCCTGGTTTTACAGACACCCCAACAGGGACGAGTATTTATTAAATCGAATTAAAGGGGCAGTATCACGAGGTCGAAACTTGAAAACGTCGGCCCAGTTTTCAAGTTTGATTCCGCAAATTCAAAAAGGCCGTCGAGAAGTGGAGGTATTTGTTGAATCAAAAAATCCGTTTTGATAGCCGGAAGAAAGAAAAAAAAATCACTTTTAACAGTGATATGTCCAAAATAGTGAACAGTGCCGCGCGTGGAACCTCGTGATACTGCCCCTTTAAAGGAGAGGCAGAAATCCTGAAGAAAGCCCAAGGGTGAAAAGAAATCTTACCACTAGGTTACCCATTTTAAATAACAACAACAACAACGCTATCAGCACTCTCGTAAGCAAGTTATTTTTTCTTTATCAGGTAGTACTCTTAGTACTTGAAATACAAATCTAGGGAAACGAAGGTCACTCGAAGCCCAATTAAAATGACATGAAACGAATGCAAAACAAAAATTCGTCGATATTTCTTACCACTGTTCGATGAAATAAGCCTAATCAATGACTACAGCGTGTCCATCAACAAACTTAGCTGTCCCATCAACTGATTTGGTCGGATATGATAGCGTTCAGTGGCGAAACGATAAATACACAGCTCCCAAACGAAAGAAATCGGTTGACTTCTCGAACAATTTCTAAAACCAGTAGGCAAAATACAAAGACAATCTTTCTTCTAAAGAACAGCGGCACGTAAAGCTTTCTTCTTTCCTTTTTAGCGCGATGTTTTCCTGTAATTGTTAAGTCTTGTACAGTCCTTTCGAACGCCATTCCACACACACAACATTCTCGTCTCCATGCAGAGTTCAAACAAACGAAACGAGGGCTCTGGGGACGAGGAATGCACACACGAAAGGTTTTTTCTTTCCGGTTTCTGGCATTGAGCAAGCGCAATAGTACATCAATGCATTAGGCATGCGCTAACGGATGTCGTGGATTTACGACATCTCGACCCCAGAGCTCTTCTCTTTTGCGCAGAGAGCTCTGGGGTCGAGAGACCGAGAGCCCTGGGGTCGAGAATGTACGACATCCGGAAGGCACTGTTACCAGAGCTCTTCGTTTTTTCCGCTGACCAAACGAAACGAACGCTCTGGGGACGAGAATGTATTGCCTGTTGTTATTACTCTATATTCCGGTGTATGGTAGGCTATGCGCATGCGCAAGATCTTAGTGTAAAGGAAAGGTCGATTAAAGAATCAACCAAATTTTGTGCGAAAACATGCGCGCATATTTGTCCGCGGACATTTTCATGTTTCGAGAAGCCAAGGTTATTGTGTTTATTATCCTCCAATTATTTTTTCCACAAGGCCTCTCTGTTAGGGAGAATTAGAAAAGCTGTTAAAAATGAAATCAAAATAATTGGTTGGTGTTCAAAAATATTCCTTGTCTGGTTAAAAATTGTGTTTGAAAATATGTTAAAAATCCCAACGTTTCCGCTAAAACTTACTGTGCGAATCCAAAAATCGTGAACACTTTGATTTGATTTTGACATTTCCCATTGTGCAGCAACCAATCAGAAGCGACTCGAAACCGCAAGAAACCCAAACAAACGGTTAGTCACGAAACCACGCTTCTCTGTTTCCTTGCAAAAGAATCGTCGCCGCCTCGCTGTAGTTTTTTTTTATTGCTAGTTTACCTTTCGTGTTTCTTTGTAAATGAAGTAGAAATCTGAGCGATTTTTCTGTAACGGCTAAAAACCAGACAGACGTTTAGCTATACGTTTGCCTCGTGCTCAGTTGTCGCGTTCATCGGTTTGTCAGTCCGTGGCGGCAGTATCGCAAAAACATTTAGCGTAAAAGCCAGACAATAACACATGACAGTTCCTGAGGATTAGTTTGGTGGCGATTATTTTTCGATCCACAGAAACCCTCATCTGGTGATCTGTAATTGTCAGATATCATCGAATATTCTCGCCTTCAAATTTTGCAAGGCCGTATTGCAATTAGCCACACACGGCAAAGTAGCTAGCTGCTGATCAGCGAGATTTCAAAGCAAAAGAAACGTTGTGTAGTAGCTGTAAAACTTACCGTGCTGGGAATAAAAGTTGACAAGTTTACGGCAAGTTAGCGATATTGTAGTTACATATTTGTAACGGTTAACACTTTTATTCGCCAGACTGACATCCGATTTTGTCCTCGCTTAGTAGCTTTTTCGAAAATTCACTTTTTCCAGAGAAACTAATCCTCAGGAACCGTCATGTGTTATTGTCCGGCTTTTTCGCTAAATGTTTTTGCGATACTGCCGCGACGGACAAGTGTTGTGTACAACACTGACAAACCGATGAGCGCGACATTACTGAGCATGAGGCAAACGCATAGCTAAACGCCTGTCTAGTTTTTAGCCGTTACAATAAAATCGCTCAGATTTCTACTTCATTTACAAAGAAACACGAAAGGTAAACTAGCAATAAAAAAACTACAGCAGGGCGGCGACGATTCTTTTGCAAGGAAACAGAGAAGCCTGGTTTCGGGACTAACCGTATGTTTGGGTTTCTTGCGGTTTCAAGTCGCTTCTGATTGGTTGCTGCACAATGGGAAATGTCAAAATCAAATCAAAGTGTTCACGGTTTTTGGATTCGCACAGTAAGCCTTCATCGGGGGAAAGTGATAAGAATTTATAAAGAGCGCGTATATAACTTATATAAATTTTATTGTCTAAAACAATCATCTATTCAATTGAGCAATGTATTTGAGACAAAAACTAAACTGCACGAACATGAAACGCAAATGCCGAGTTGGCTAAAATCAGGCGATATTGCGCAAGCTTGAGCAGTATAACGGAATTATAATTCAACACATTGATACAAATCACAGTTTCGAGAAAAAATTCATTGAGATATACAATCGTCAATCGTAAATGCGAAAATTTACGAACGTCATGTAGACCGAACGTATATCGAGAGCTTTATGACCAGATTTGCGCAGGATATTCCCCAGTTATGGCTGTATCGCGTGATGTCTTTAGACCAATCACGCACAGGAGAAATATTTGATGGTTGCAACTTTGTCACGTGCTTTTGATAAACTGACAACACGGAACTTGTCCTGTTAATCAAGCTTTGACTTGTTTAAATAGACCATTTTACCGATACGGCAGCTGTATCGATTTTTGATCCCGAGTTAAGGGGGGTTACTATGTGATGCACAGGGGGCAAAATGTATATGGATGCCACGTCAGTAAAAAATGACACAAGTAATGTAGAATTTTGAATCACTTTAGCAGTAATACCCCGTGGCCAGAGGAAGGGCTCTCGGATCCCGACCAACCAGAACGCAGCATCTGGGTCATGTAACCGATTCTGGTGATGTCAAAACATTACTTGGAATTGGGGAGGGAAACATGGCGTCAGTACATTAAAGTCAATATTGGTTGGCATAAGTTATATAGGGACCTTAATGCACTAGTCAATTGAAATTCCCACCCCCCAGGTCTCGGGGAAAGGTGAGGGATTTGACATAGACCCTGGTCAAAAAGCATCAATACCCCTATACCCCTGGCCCCTGAGGCAGGAATTCAGATCAAACCCCCCTATCCCTGGGAGTGGGGTAACAAAGTTGAAACAATCCAAATTTTTAAGAAAATACACGTGAGACTTACATTTATTATGGGAAAAAAATGCAACGTTCTTCCATTAGGTTTGTGCAGCTTGCATTTTATTTACTAGTACAAGGCCCATTTCACACTCTTACATGTGCTGTTCAAGTATTAAGTAAGAGCCAAGCACCTGTATCTCATTATTGCTCAAATACAAGACTCGTATTTTAAAGATACGACGCATTTTACTAGCAGTAATCACAGATTATGGAGACGCGTTCGAAGGAATTTCCGGCGGAAATGAGCCCCTGAAAAAAAACCAATAGGGGCGGCCATTTGGAAGACAGGCGACCAAAAATTCTCAAATTTTTAGTTTACTGCACTTCAAGCACAGGACAACCAACACGAAATTTAAGGTTTATAGAAAACACTAGGGTGCCTAGAAACTCTTTCTTAGTCTCAATGGATGTCAATAGTCTTTACACGAATATCCCACTGGGAGAAGGAATTACTAAACATTTCATGACAAAAACCCTCCAATACACCTTATTCATAAATGGCGGCGGATTTATTATTCTTTTGTATTTATTATAATTAGCCTCACAAGCCTCGTTAGCATGCGCAAAATTCAAAAGAATTTACACGCTAAAATGAGGCTAGTGAGGCAAATTAACATAGATATAAAAGAATCATGAATCGGTCGCCATTTATGAATAAGGTGTATAGCTACACCGACTTACTTAGACAAATGCTCAGCCTTATCCTTAAAGGGAACCCCTATTGTCAGAAGAAATTGACCATTTAAATTGTTGGAAATAAAGTCTAAATTAAAAATGTTTGAAAATCAGGTGCAAATATAATTTTTCTGTCTTTGAACTAACAACCGTATTTTCCGTACCAGACTGTATTCACTTTCGAATTCTGCGTAGTTCGCTGATTATTACACTGTACTTGTCAAGTTGACAGCTGTTGTTTTATAGACCATAGCGCTCCGCGTCAAATTCCTCTTCTATCAGACATTTTATTTTTATTTTCTTATACGGACATTTTAGGGGCCTTTTACTCGTATTATGAACGTTGTAAAATGTAAATTAAGTGATTATTTCCTTATAAAAACGTTATTCATTAACTTCCAGTTCAGTTTAAAGGAAACCTGTATATTGCGGTCACCCTGTATATAACGGTCACCCTGTATATAACGGTCACCCTGTATATAACGGTCACCCTGTATATAACGGTCACCCTGTATATAACGGTCACCTGGCCATTTCCCAAGGGTGACCGCTATATACAGGTTTTACTGTATATTATATTGACATGTGATAGATATATATTTTACAGTCCAAAGATAGATTTTTCTCAGCGAGAGAAATCCTTGTAAGACCTTGTAATTCATTCTAATTTTTATAATAACATGGGATATAATTTATTATTAAAAAAGGATACAATGCTCAACAAAAATGATAGATTAGTCAGATTAATGTCATTCCTTCCTTGCTAAATTTATATGTATATGAACCACAAACCTTTCAGCGCCAGTTTCCGTTATGCCCTCAAATATGAGAACTCTTTCCAGATATACTGCAACGATCCAATCTGACTCGAGGGCCAACTCTTTGTAAATTTGTAGATTTAGAGAATTGTAAATAATTGTTCTTTTGAAACTCAGTAAAAGCTGAATCAGTGTTTTTATAGAGTTTTAAACTTTGACATAATAATTTATCTTGCAAAATTGTTCAATTATATATAATCAATTTCATGACTCCGGTTACGTCATGAACGTGACCTGTAACTGGTGGCATATTCGGCTCGATTCCTTCCGGTTTTCTGTCACTGAATCGTCTTGTGAATCTTCGTGGAATATCACCTTCGTACAAGAAGGTTGACTGGAATATACTGCTGGCGGCAGAGCTCCTGCTTTGTCTTAGGTGGTTGCACTGCGCACTGTTCTTTGCCTCACAGGGCGATATATGTCAACCACCTCCTTCATGACTACTTCAATCTGGGTATCTATGCTTCTAACTGGAAGAGGGCTCATCACGTTTACATCTACCAACTCCATACTGGATCTCGGAACCGGACAGTGCGATTTCTCGTGTGTAAAGTATTTGGCGCCCCATTTCGTTGTCCTTTTTAAAGATTCCTTCGAAATCGTGCCAAAGTCTTAGGCATATTGCAGAGCAGTGAAAGTCTCGTTTTAAAGTTGTCAGTAACGTACGTAGGTCAATATCACCAAGATAGTCCTCATTTATATTCCTCGCGTTATCTTGTAGTCGTCTTATCCCTTCTTCGAGAAGTACCAACGAAACTTTTGTTTTTTTCGAGACAGTTCCTTCAGGGCCATTTATTTATTTATTTATTTTTTTAGGATATATATTTCTTTATTAACACGGTAACAGTTTTACAGTGTCGATAGTTGAGTTTTATAATATTAGTTATAGCGGGGCGTATATGTTGCAGTTAATTTTTTATTTCAGGTAATTTTTGTTTTTCCTTTGTTTAAATTCATTAGCATATATTACCATACCCAAAAACAATGGCAAAATAAAAATTACCTGAGATAAAAAAATTAACTACAACATATACAAGTAGTATATATAATGGGGGTTCTGCGACGGGTGGATCATGTGGATTCATGTGGATCTGCATAATAACAGATGTAATATTTAAAAGTGACGTCATTGCGGTAGACAGTGGGTGTTAGACGGCTTACCCGAGTCAGTAAAGTATGACGTAAGAGTTAGCGTATGAGACATTTTGACTGTTTTAGCTGTTTAAACTGTGTTTTTTTCTGCTGTTGTTCTAACATACAAGAAATTTTGACTGTTAAAGCTGTCTTGACTGTGTTTTTGATCCGCCGATTGGTTAAAAGCGATTTTCACACCATTCAGTTCTCTGAATTGGTAGTTTTATGAAGGCCACTGGATCCCCAAATTGTGGTGTATTTTAATCGATGATTTCAGTAGGTTTATCGCTCAAATATATCGAAATATATGCGTATTTGTCTACTGTAGTCAACACCCATGGGACACTTCTCATGCGTTCCTTTGTTTAAAAGAAAATGCACATCTTGAACATGTCGAGTTTACATACAGCAATCAAATTAACTTCATAAGGTACTGTTCGGTAAAAGTCTTGTTATGATTACTTAGTATCACCAAAGAAATCCACAGAGTTGTCATTTCAACTTTTTTTTTTTCATTAATATACTCATGAAATATACAAATATATCGAAATATAGTTCCAAACAGCAACAATGAAAATTATGTCAACAAAAAGCGCATGTTTACAATTATCTATCTATAGGTGTATATTTTTACAGAGGAATAAATCTTAAAAAGCATTTATCTTATAATGTCCGTAAGCGAGTGTATCACACCCGTTTGTTAAAACATAACGTTTGTCGTCATAAAGAGATAGACTTGTTTTTGTCAAAGTCACAGAATAAAGTTGGTGATTCTCGCTTCTAATTTGGCTCATCTGTACCATCTGTAGCTGTTTCTCAAAGAGACAGCTCTTGTAGTCCTGGTGACGAATCGCTCGCTTGGTCACGTTCTTGGAAATGCCTTTAGCTGTTTTCTTTTCCACCGGTTTGTTGTCTTGAGTAGCTCATTGTAACTCAGAGCAACTCAGAACATTTGAGTAAGAAACTCAGAGCACTTGAGCGAGCAACTCAGACCATTTGATTGAGCAACTTAGAGCAACTCGGAGCAGCTCGGAGCAACTCGGAGCTACTCAGAGCAACTCAGAGCAACTCAGAGCAACACAGAGCAACTCAGAGCAACTCAGAGTAACACAGAGCAACACAGAGCAACACAGAGCAACTCCGAGCAGTTTAGTGCCTGGCCATTTTAGAGCAACTCAGAGTAACACAGAGCAGTTAAGTGCCTGGCCAACTTAGAGCAACTCAGAGTAACTCAGAGTAACACAGAGTAACTCAGAGAAATTCAGAGCTACTCAGAGCAACTCGGAGCAACTCAGAGCAACTTAGAGCAACTCAGAGGGAAGTTGGCGTGAAGTTGCTCTGAGTTACTCTGAGTTACTCTGAGTTACTCTGAGTTGCTTCGAATTGCTCCGAGTTGCTCCGAGTTGCTCCGAGTTACTCTGAGTAGCTCTGAGTTACTCTGAGTTGCTCTAAGTTGGCCAGACACTCAGAGCTACTCAGAGTAACTCGGAGCAACTCGGAGCAACTCGAAGCAACTCAGAGTAACTCAGAGCAACTCAGAGCAACTTCACGCCAACTTCCCTCTGAGTTGCTCTAAGTTGCTCTGAGTTGCTCCGAGTTGCTCCGAGTTGCTCTGAGTAGCTCTGAGTTTCTCTGAGTTACTCTGTGTTACTCTGAGTTACTCTGAGTTGCTCTAAGTTGGCCAGGCACTTAACTGCTCTGAGTTACTCTGAGTTGCTCTAAGTTGGCCAGGCACTTAACTGCTCGGAGTTGCTCTGAGTTGCTCTGAGTTGCTCTGAGTTGCTCTGTGTTACTCTGAGTTGCTCTGAGTTGCTCTGTGTTACTCTGAGTTGCTGTGAGTTGCTCTGTTGCTCTGTTGCTCTGTTGCTCTGAGTTGCTCTGAGTTGCTTCGAGTTGCTCCGAGTTGCTTTGAGTAGCTCTGAGTAGCTCCGAGTTGCTCCGAGTTGCTCCGAGTTGCTCCGAGTTGCTCTAAGTTGCTCAATCAAATGGTCTGAGTTGCTCGCTCAAGTGCTCTGAGTTTCTTACTCAAATGTTCTGAGTTGCTCTGAGTTACAATGAGCTACTCAAGACAACAAACCGGTGGAAAAGAAAACAGCTAAAGGCATTTCCAAGAACGTGACCAGGCGGGCGATTTGTCACCAGGACTACAAAAGCTGTCTCTTTCAGAAACAGCTACAGATGGTACAGATGAGCCAAATTGGAAGCGAGAATCATCAACTCTATTCTGTGACTTTGACAAAAACAAGTCCGTCTCCCTATGACGACAAACGTTATGTTTTAACAAGCGGGTGTGATACACTCGCTTACGGACATTATAAGATCAATGCTTTTTAAGATTTATACCTCTGTAAAAATGTACACCTATAGATAGATAATTGTAAATATGCGCTTTTTGTTGACATAATTTTCATTGTTGCTGTTTGGAACTATATTTCGATATATTTGTATCTTTAATGAGTATATTAATGAAAAAAAAAAAGTTGAAATGACAACTCTGTGGTTTTCTTTGGTGATACTAAGTAATCATAACAAGACTTTTACCGAACAGTACCTTATGAAGTTAATTTGATTGCTGTATGTAAACTCGACATGTTCAAGATGTGCATTTTATTTTAAACAAAAGAACGCATGAGAAGTGTCCCATGGGTGTTGACTACAGTAGACAAATACGCATATATTTCGATATATTTGAGTGATAAACCTACTGAAATCATCGATTAAAATACACCACAATTTGGGGATCGAGTGGCCTTCATAAAACTACCAATTCATAGAACTGAATAGTGTGAAAATCGCTTTTAACCAATCGGTGGATCGGCGGATCAAAAACACAGTCAAGACAGCTTAAACAGTCAAAATTTCTTGTATGTTAGAACAACAGCAGAAAAAAAAACCAGTTTAAACAGCTAAAACAGTCAAAATGTCTCATACGCTAACTCTTACGTCATACTTTACTGACTCGGGTAAGCCGTCTAACACCTACTGTCTACCGCAATGACGTCACTTTTAAATATTACATCTCTTATTATGCAGATCCACATGAATTCACATGATCCACATGATCCACCCGTCGCAGAACCCCCATTATATATACTACTTATACAACATCAACATTCTAAAACACAATAAATATAGTTTTAACAGATTGTAATCTGTACAATGTCTAAGGTTCAGTTATAGCTATTATTATAACATTTACATCTTGTTATTTAAATTGCAGAAGACTCTGCATTGTTTTAATAGACAGGGGCTGGAGAAGAAGAGTTTTAATGGAGATAAAATTAATACATATTTTCATGATTATATTTAGAAAGAAGATTGTCAATAAATTCTTGGAGTGAAATGTCTTTGCTATTTAGTTTACAAGAATATATATAGTGGCGCATAGATAAGGTGGTGCAGTTGAAATTCCGTCAGGTGTTTCTTGACGGCTGCCACGCTGGATTGCTTTGCAAGGTCAAAAGTGACCCTGCTTCTATGCCTTTCGAAAGCATAATCCTCCCCGCTTCTATAGAAGCTCACTAGAACTTTAATAACACCGGATGCCGCCATGTTGCTGACCAATTATTCGCACTCGACTCTGTCCAAAGGATCGCGGGCTCTTGGGACGAGATTGGTCCCCAGATTTCCCAGGATACTGTTGCGCATGGGTAGAAAGAAGAGACTACTGCCCGTTTGAGCACAGGCTCAAAGTTTCAGGCATGGCAACTGAGTGATTTTATTGGCGATTTCTGCAGAGCAGATGAGTATTTACAATGCTAAAAGACTATGTTTTTTAAACCCCATTCAGACCCTCCTATAAGCTTTAATTTGATATCTGGGTTTAGGTATATTAAGGGTAATCTTAAGACGCTAGAGCTGTTATACCAGTTGGAGAACCCCCCCCCCCTCCCCACGATGGTACACGGTAACCTAAAGAACAAATCATTGGAGTTCTCTGGTTGCTATGGAGATTTTTAGACGGTCATGTGTTGCAAATGAAATCTGTGATTTTACCTTTCATAGTCTTCGAATACAGCCGCCTCTGATCGTTCCTGGCCGATCACTCCTAGCAACTTCCCCTACCGACCGCCCCTAGTGACCGCCCCTACCGACCGCCCCTACCGACCGCCCCTAGTGACCGCCCCTATCGACCGCCCCTACCGACCGCCCCTAGTGACCGCCC